>JAOBAT010071324.1:0-21825 GCA_026413305.1 Hydrozoanthus tunicans | reverse complement strand
TCCCCCTCCCCCCGGTCTCGATTAGTGCCAAATACTATGAATAAGAACAAATACGGCTTGGCTACCTGGCTAGTCACCTGGCTACCTTTCTAGTTTGGTTACCAAGCGAGAAAAGACACTGAGCAGATGGTCAACAGACGGACACCCGGAAGTTTCGAGGTTACCAACCAAAAAATTTAAATGTTGTGAAGTGTAAAATATGGAAGCAAGTATTGATCCGTTTCTAAAGCGTCAACTATCAATAGCACGAGGTTTGTCCGAGGAAGATTTTGCGAATCTGAAATTTCTGTGTCAAAGTTTTATTCCCGAAGGAAGGTTGGAGGGCTTGGAGACTCCCCAGAAGTTGTTCACTGAATTAAGACATTTAGGACAACTAAACAGCGAGAATACCGGCACTTTGGCGTCTTTGCTCTATCATGTTGGTCGAAGTGACCTTAGAAATCAGCTTCTTGGAATTGAAGGTAATAATTAAGCTTCTAATTTAATAGCGAAACTTTTTCATCACTGAAAGGGAAATTACTTTCATTGTTAATTGTGATGTTGTTTTTTAACGACTTGACTGACTTTTAATAGAGATACGTTGGGTCAAGTATTAGCGGCCCTTGACGAATTTTGTCTCAAAAAGCGCCTAGTGTTTGGTTATTGAACTCGATTGATAGCTTTTAACAATATGTTTTGCTTGAATATACAAGAAGTGTTGGGTAGTTTAATAGAAATTTGCCAGAAATCTATAGCTTCACTCGTCTGACTAGTATATAACACGTAATAAACAAGTTTCGGTAGGCGTAGAAGGAACCGGAAAACTTCTGTGGCAACATTTAATGAGAAAACTGCTGTACCATATAAAAAAAAACAAACGTGAGACAAAGAAAACATGCTAAATTAACCCTTATCCAGCTAAATTCTTAAAAACCATTTATTTTGAAGTCATAAATTCTCAACAAAATTACAACTTTCAAGATTTGTTGAAGCAATGGACATTTTCAGAACCTACTTATACAGACAAAGAGAATGAGTGGTCACTTTGTAGGTTTTCAAGAAGTGGTTTTGAAGTCAGAACAATTTTGTTTTAATTATTACTGTTTTTTTTATTCACATGCATTTTGATTTTTGTCTCTTTTTTTAAAGTGCTTGAAGAGCATTGAGCTTAGCTTGTACAATGCTTTAAAAACTTTTTAATTTTCATAATATAAATAGTATTATATTATTTTTATTGTTTATATTCTTATTATGTGAAGCTGTGTTTAGCAGTATAAGGGTTAAAAGAGCATGGTGTTCAAGGTGTGATTGTTGGAAAGGGAAATTTTGACGAGTATTGATTATCTCTCATCACTGATCAAGCAACTTAAGGCCAAGTTCAATCCTTCTTCATAATTTTTTATCTTATGAGTATTGAAAGATTTTGCATGAAACCATATTTTGTTTTAAATATAACATGCTTGCATTAACTTTTGGCTAAATTTCCTTACTCAGCCATACTCCATTATGCATACAAAGCTATTGATCTTCAAAACCAAAATATTGGAGGTAAACCTCGCTTAACAAGCTACCAAAAATTCTCAAAATCACTGTTAGGGTTAGGAGTAATGGTCAGGGATTGGGTAAGAATTATTTCTTTTAACTCCTGAAACAAAAATGTGGGGTTTGGTGACTATAAACTGCATGAAATTTTGAAGTCCGCAACCATTACCTTATGCATAATTAAGTATGGGTGAGTACGGAAATTTTACCCAACGTTTGAGTGATTTGTTATGAAACTTGTTATAAAAAATGCGGCCTGTAAACTCAATTTTCCAGTGAAATATTGATATGAATCAACCAAAAGTTCCAAATCCTTTATCCTACGATAAAGCCTAAGAAATCCATCAAGCATTATTTTTAGCTATTGGGAGCTCTCCAAAATAAAATTCATCGTTTTTCCTCACTTAACTGAGAGCTTTGTTTCAGCTGTCATTTTCCTGATATTAATATGACTTAGTACTAAATTTTACAGTAACTTTTTATTCACTTAGTTTTTTTATTGAAACTCTCTCTTTAGAACCAAGAGAGATCCTTCAAGTATTCCAGCACTGGGGAGGTCTTCCAAGCAAAGCTCAGTGTTTTGTAGATCGAAAACAAGAGAGTCAAGAAACACTGGATCATTTGCTCTCAGGTCCTTGTCACATTGTCACAATTACTGGTCCACCGGGTTTTGGAAAATCGTGTATTGCAGTCCACATTGGATATGAACTGTTGACCCATGGAGTGAGTGTGTTTTACCTTAACCTACGGAACTGCACTTCTATTCCCTGCATAGCAAACCATCTTCTTGGGGCCCTTGGCATCATTGCTGGAAAGGATCCAGTTCACCAGGTTCAATTCAGTGTCTGTGGAATCAAAAGCAACACAGTCATAATCCTTGACAATGTTGAAGACATGCTTCTACCAGATATCGGAGATAAATTCTGCAACTTTATTTTGGGTATTGCAGAAAGTGCAAGATTTGTACGATTATTGATCACGTCAAGAGTTGCTATCAACTTGGACTTTATCATAGAAACTCACAATCTGCAGCTCAAGTCTTTAAGCCCGAAAGATGCAAGTCAAATTCTAACTGGTGCTTTCCATTCAAAGATTTCCCAAAATGATGCAGAAACATTAGCTGCCCTTTGCGGCGGAGTGCCGTTAGTTTTGCGAACCACAGCATCACTCATCTCAAAATCAGTTGAACCAAGAACACTAATTTCTGAACTTCAAAAGAGCCCAGTTACAGCACTAAAGTCATTTGATCTTAACACTCTATCAAGAGACCATCAGCTGTTTTGCTGTCTTGACATCAGTTTCAGCCGTCTAGAACATAAATTGAAGTCAGCTTTGATGTCACTGTCTGTCTTTCCACTCGATTTCACAGTGTCTCAAGCACATACAGTACTTGAGGAATTTGCTGGGATTAACCTGGAAATGATCCTTGTTCAGTTAGTAGATAATTCTTTCCTTCAGTTTGACAGGATCACAAAGACGTATGCAGTACATTCAGTCATTCAAGTTTTTTGCATTGGAAAGGCACAAGAGAACACTGATCTTTCCAACGCTTACGACAATGCCAAGAGAGCTTTCAACATGCATTACTTAAACTTTATTCAAGAACTTTGCCGGCTGAGTATGACAACAGAATGTCATACTGCCTTTGATAGGTTTCTGTCGGAAAGGCGCAATTTACGGCAAGCCTTGTTGAATTCTATGGATGATCCAGAGTTGCAGCTGTTGTGTATTGACGTTGCAAACAAAGTGATGCCATTTATGGCCAAAGCCTGCAGAAAAGACAAGTTTTTATCCATCTATGGTACATACACAGATTGGTGCAGGCGTCATAATGACCAGAGGCGGTATAGTGACTGCTTGACCTCTGAAGCCTATTGCATTCTGTCACACTGTGCATGCCACCTGCCTTGTCCCGCAGCTGTAGAGAAGTTTACAGAAGCAGACAGAATCCAAACAAAACTGGGTGATGAGCAGTCTGTAATTCGGGCATGGTGTCTTTCTAAACTTGGTCGATGTCAGGCCAAGCTGGGAGATTTGGAAACAGGTGTGGGACTGATAGAGAGAGCCATTGAAATGCGAAAAATCCATGGAAGCAAAGTCCTTGTGGCTGCTGCCTATAAAGATCTGGCAGGTACTTAAAGAATATAATTAACACTTATTTTACTTCATTTGAGGTAGATAGTTGTAAAATATCCGCTGAGTGCTGAAGGCATGAGGTAGATATTCATTAATTATATAAGCCACTATCCACCTCAATTGAAGTAGAATAAATTTTTAGTATATACCAGTGAGGCAAAAAACTTCCTTTCAAGAAAAATGAAAGATTTTTTAAGAAAAAATAGCACTTTTATCATGATGAGCATGGCAAGACCCATGCATGAGCAGCCTAACATATAATAAACCTGCTTTGACAGTTTGTCAACTACAAAATATTGTAAATGGCTTAAAGCTGAATTTCTTTTGGCTTTTTTAAATACTCTATGGTTTTAAAGCAAACTCTTTCAACATTGTGATCCGAAACTGTCATGAAGCAACTACGTACTTCTGTCCGCCATTTTGTTTCAGTCTCATTAAATCTACCATTTCGGAGGTAAATGTTGTCTCACATCTACTATTTCTCAACCAATCAAATCGTGCGTAGCCGAACTTGTATATACTAAGTATCTTTATCCCTATATATCCCTGACCCTCTTAAGCTTAAGTTTACTAGCATACTTAGAAACTAGAGGACACTCTAAGCAATACATAAAGAGACTAATCCCATATTATATGATAATAATAATAATGCAAATGATGTTGCCATGTAGTTTTTTAAAATTTTATTTGCTCAAAGTCTTTCGATCACTATACAAAGGGCCTCAGGAAAAATATTCTTCCAGACAGACCAAGCAAACAAGGATATTAAGATTTTTATTTTTATCTCATTGCTCACAAATTCTCCAGACATAGTTTTGATTTTTTAAGCCTGCAGCAGAGAATAATAATTTTATGGTAAGTTACTGACTTATTTTCAGGTAATCAGAGTGTACAAAAAAGGGTTGTTAACCTGAAATAAGTGGCAGGCACTTAATAAAGTGTTGTAAAATATATGCCACTCATAGATTTTATACGACTGGAACACAAGTGACATATCCTCCATGCATATATATCCTTACTAGTGAAGATATCACTGACTTCTTTTTTTGTTTTTCCTGATGCTCCGAAATAGTAGAACACCATGTTCGCACCAATGTATAATTTTCTTTTGTTTATATAGATTTGACTGTTGAAAATGAGCTGAAATATTGATCAGGAAAAACAAAAAAAGAAGTCAGTGGTATCTTCACTAGTAAGGATATGGAGGGTATGTCATTTGTATTCCGGACTTATAAAATCTATGAGTGGTGTATTTTATATTAAAACATGTAGATACTAATGAATTTTATTATTATAAACAAACAACTGGATGTTGAATTTTAAGCGATTTGCTTGGTTCCGTACTCACTGTTTATTATCTCATATGCATGCTTTTGACCATTATATGGAAAACAGTCGCGAAAATCGAAACTAGAGCCGTGTTTACAATTTTTCTAGCCCGAAAAAACTCAAAACAATGGCGAAAAAGTTGAGATTTGTCGAGGTTTCGAGCAGTGAGATAGAGAAAGTCCTTCCACTCACAGCAACACTAAACGTGCCACAAAATATGGCATGAAACTGTTTTACGGTGGTACTGCTGTAAGCTGAATTGCTAAAACATTTGCACAACACAATTTAAGAGACCGAATAGTTGTTGCCATGTTAGAAAATGAAAGTTTCAGCAGAATGTTTGATTCATATATCCAGTTGTTTGTTAAAACACTCATTCCACTCATGCTTGTTGCATATGAGGTGAAATATCAAACTTGGAGCTTCGTGCCTCGTCAGCTGTCTATCACCCCATATCCAATGCGTGTCCATGGATCAATGATAACTGTTAAATGTTCGATAATATATAATTATATTGATAATTGTTAAATGTTGTTAAGAATCAAATGAAATACTTTATAACATAGTGAACATGGTCTTTTTTAGCCGCTTATAGTTTTAACAACCAGCATGAAAAAGCCAATGAAATACGACTTGAGAAGTCCCTGCCAGTGTACGAACAGTTGCTGGGTGATCATCCATACACTGCCACTCTACTTGACGATATGGGCACCTCGTACCTTGCTATGAAGGACTGCAGCCGTGCTATGAAGTACATCAACATGGCTCTGAATATGCGCAAGTCTTCACTGGGCGATCATCAAGAGACAGCGCGATCCTATCATGATCTAGGGAAAGTTTTAGCAGAGGATGGCAAGAACTACGAGGCATTAAATGCATTTAGGAGTGCCCTGAGGATACAGGAGAAAGTGCTTGGGGCTCACCAGGAACCCATAAGGGCACACCGCGAGATTGCACGGATATTGACCAGGCTTGGACGAGAAGAGGAAGCTCATGATCAAGAAAGCAAAGCAAATGAAAAGGCTAATGCAGCCAATTACTTGCAGCCCGAGACAGCATAGAGGTGTTCCCGCGTAAACTCCCCCATTAAATCCCCCCTTCTGGTTTACCCCCACTCTACATTTCCCCTGGATATAATCCCATCTATTTGCCGATGAAGATATTATTCCACATTTAAGCCCAGATGGTTATAGTCTTCCCCAGTTTATAAGCTCCAGTTTGTGAGATGTAATTCGTTTCTCAGATATGTTTTGTATCTCGCTGATGGCAAAATGTTTCTTTTATTCTGCTAATATAAGCCCATCTGGATAAGCTTCCCATCCCCCCGATCCCCACCATTGATAAGCCCACTCAAAACCCCATATGAAGTTTTATAAGCCCAGATCCTTAACGTGCGATTTTACCGTCTGCAGCCATATGAAGGGAGCTTATTAAAACCGGAGACAACCGTTAAAAGAAGCAGTTGCCCCCAAGAACATAGAAATCGAATATTGCGATACATACAAATTGTAAATTTCAAGTTTTAAAATTAGTGAATCTTTTTTGTGTAAAATTTTAAGGCAGTGGTCCAAGAGGCGACGTTTTTTTGTGCAATTTACAACCCAATGGCCTTTTCAAACTAGGTGTAAAGAAGTTTTGCATGGTAAGTCTTGCAACTTGTGGTTAAACGACTAATTACGAGAAAACTACCAAGTATAACATTTTCTCGATGATATCGCCATCATTTGGGATATGTTTTAGGGAGAATTTTCTTCAGTCGATTCAGCTGTATAAGTGAGTACCTGCAACTTAAATTTAACTCTTAATAGGGGAGATACTCCATACATTGAGGTGGTAGGTACGACATTTTTTTTGTGATGAAACTTAAATTATTTTATAGGTTGTTAAAAGAAATCCTCTGTTAAACCAAGAGCCTGGTATTTTAAGGGTTGAAAAACGCTAAGCTATTGGACTGCTTGCAGTACCCTGCTTAAGCAAACATGCATACTGATAAGAAGATGAAAGAACTTTGGCAACGTTCTTTACTTCGTGCACCATTATTTACTCTGCTTAAGCTTTCAATTTAAGGGTAATTTCAAAACCGAAAGTTACTTTTAGGGTAGAACATTCTTATCCTCCCTTGGTAGTTTTTTGGACTTTCTTACCCATTTCACCCCAAATTAAGTACCACCCCCCCCCCCCAACTCAAAACTGTGCTCTGTAGGATAGATAAAATATCTAACATTTCCAGCTTCGATCACAAAAGCTGCGTCATTTATCGACAATTTCTGATGGCGAATGTTGTTTTATAGATATTAACTTTAGCTGTTATTAATAGTAGGACAAGCTTTTGTAGTGAACATTTGTTCAACTTAGTTTTAGTTTGTACATGCTCAGCTCGGATGGTAACAACTGTGGCTGCTAAGTGTGAAGGCCCAGTTTGGTTCCCGGCTTTGTCGAGGGTTGAATATTCTTGCACTAAACCATCCTTGGACAGGGACAGTAAGGCGTGGTCTAGTCACCTGTCTTCTAGAACCCACACTCTGATCGATAGGAGCAGGGTTTCTCCCTGCATGGTGCTGTTGTAGTCTGTCCTTTAATTTAGCTTTACACAAACATCTTCAAACGAGTGCGCGTGTTCTTTGGAGTTATGTGTCTAAATAACTGAACTGATGGAATGATTTACATGCTTTTTTTATAAGAACCAGTAAATTTGGCCAAGGTTCATTGTTCTTAATTTTTTGGCGATTTGAGCCTCAAATTGTTCTTTAAATGTTCTTGTTTTTATGTGTGGTTTAAATCGAAAAAGAAAAAGATACTGCCATACATGTATTTGAAAATGGCTTGCGTGGCAGGTGTATTCTAATTCCCTATGAAGATACAGTATTTCTGCATACATGTTCACAACGATTGTAAGGAACAACCTTCTGGGTAGTTTTTGAAGCAATGATAATTTTAAAAAATTGCGAATCATTTTTTGTAAAGGTTAAAAAACTGCTCAATCGAGCCCTAAGCATCAGCTTGTTCTTAAATAATTGTTCTTAAATTTTGGCCAATCTGAGCCTCATTCTTATAAAAAAAAAGGTGTAGTAGATATGAGTTATCTATTTTTACCTCCAGGGCCTGGTTCCTCAAAACCTGATTGGTGCTAAACTTGGGTTAATTAAAATGACAACCAATAGGTTTTAATAAATGTTAACCCAAGGTAAAGTTAATGGGGGTTTTGAGGAACTGGGCCCTAATAACTAGCAATATTGCTAGTATCCATGTTTACATAAAATGATAAAGCAATACTGTAACTTTAATGGAGATACAAATAAATTACTTTGTTTATGTTTTTGTTCTGTGCTAATTCCGTTTATCATGTTGCAATGTTCAAGACTTAGTGATGACCAAGTCGGCCATAAAGCGGCGTTGTTTAAATGTACCTGTTTCAACTCAGCTCTGTATAGAACCTCAGGGGCCATTTATTGTTCATAGGTCGATTATAGCACTACCAGTGGGTTAAAATTTTAAGGCCTGTTTCCACATGTGCCGATTCTAATGCTAATGAACGAAGTCTATTGTTCTAGCTTTAGATTCGGCACATATGACTTTTTAACTTTTTTATTACAAGTAACAACAAAAGCTACTTTAGTTTGAAACCTACACTCTGAACTTTGGTTATTTCCTCATGCATACTTTTTACGTGACAGCTTTTAATTTACGTACATTTGATTCTCGCTGATTCTTATTTCATTCACCATCTTTATATATATTTGCTGTATACTGCATGTGCAGTCATCATGTCTGACAAAAAATTGTGTGCTTTATTTATTCCCTAAGTAGCTCATGTCAGTGGAGTCATTATTGTTGAAAAGAAAGAAAATGCATAGCAATGTTTTAACTTGATTTCTGAAATGAATATTAATAAAAATTTGTTTTCTATGTTACAATCAAGAATTACTTGCAGAACACCTAAAGAATCAAAAATAAAAAGTCTAACTCAGTCAGTTGTTTTTATCTGCTAATTACCACTGTGCAAACATTATATTTTATGGCAATCTGATGCGAACCGAAAACCTTTGTTCTTTTAGTTGACTTCAACTAGTATGCATATTAATTTTGAACATTGTAAATTTCAATGTGTACAATTTAAAATTGCTTGTAAATTCTGACGGAGCTTTACTTCTTTTAGAAGGCCTCGGCTATGCATATTAATTTTGAATATTGTGAACGGCGAAATCTAAAATTGCTTGTAAATTATCTAAAAATCCAAAAATTTAACTCCACCAATCGATGAGAAATATCCCTTAGGGTTGTGGTAATTTTTATTGTGATATGATGTGAACTGACGGAGAAGATTAGCAGTGTTTGAGGACCAGTTGCTGGCAGTTGTTAATGATATTCTTCTGCACAGGCGACCCAGCATCCTACATCTTCCTCTGTCCTGAAATTTGCTTCGTTGCTGGGTAAATCCAGAATAAACTCAGCTGTATCAAACCGAGAACCACTCCTGACATGTTTGGAACCTAATCATACATGTGAAATAAATATGTATTAGTGAAATATTCTCAGTAATTATTTCCTTTTGAAATCACTTGCAATTGCTTTACAATTGATTGGTTACCAAATACATAATTTTAGCATTAATCTTTGTAATCCAACTCTTTTTAGTTTGGAGTCAAACTCTTTTGAACAGTCAGTCACAGTATAGTGGAGGTTACAACACAGCCAATCAGAATCCACCAAAATTATATTATTGGGAGCAAGGAAAAAGAATTACTGATTAAGTTCACAGAAACTGATTTCAAATGGGTATAAATAAATAGTAATTGAAATTTGCATCATGCAATCTTGGTCTTGAATCATACTCAGGTACATGTTTTCCAAGCTCCCTAATATCGAAAGACTGAAAGTTATTTACCCCAGTGGGAACAAGTAAATGCTCCTAGAGTATGATTTCGGCACTCCACTCAGTTTGGTTTCTATTATTAAACGTTAAAAATATCTTGAGTACACTTGACTTCATTTTCTCAGGCAAACTAGACTTTGCCAAACAAACTATAATATCAAGCAAACCAGATTTTGTTATATAGAAAAGATTTGTAGGTACTTGTTTGAGAAAAATGTGCGTGAAGTCCGTTTTCTCATACATTGGTTTAAACTTACCTCTACCATCTACTAAAATTCATACACTTTGTTTAAATTTGGTGTACCTCCTCTACTCACTTTGCAACAATTCTTTAACATGATATTCATGTTTTTATAAACTGTTTTCTAATTTAAATGCTGTTAATCTATCCTATTATTTGGAAGGTTATTATTTTTAGCCATTTAGTCTCATAAAGAGACTGTACATAAGGCGCTATGTTTTTACACAGAAAACAATTTTTACATTAAACTATCGTGTGCTCATAGAACAGAAAAAAAAATTCTAGCTAAGCTACTCGTTAAGATAAAAAAACAAAATAAACAGGAAGTGACATTTTAGGGTACATTCATCTGGGTTTATTTCAGGATAGGAATATATACTTATTGGAATAGTCCGGATATTCTCGATTTCAATGTTCCAAATGAACAGTTATTTCAAGTTAAATCCATCTATAATCTTAAACACGTGCAGTAGTTTTCATTTCAGGACAACAGATTTCTTTTCCAAAACATCTATGTAATTGTAAACTCTTTAATGAGCTCCCCCCACCCCCCTCTTTAACATGCCCTCCATCTAGAGCTTCAAGTTTTAAAGAAGCCCTCCCCAACCCAATTCCGATATAAAGGCGAGGGCGCAAAAACATTTATATAGGTACATTGAGTCACGAAAAAAATAGTTTGTCAATAGTTTTTTATCTGTTTCAGTTTGTGAAATTGGTGCCAGTTCAAACACAGAGCAACTAGTTGCTATAATTATATATATAAAAATTATTAGTTTTAGTACCCTGACTTCATACTGTGTTTCTGTCTTCAATGGCATTTGACAATTTTAAAATAAGCTCCCCTCTCTAATAAGCCCTTCGTCTGGTAGCCTCCTCGCAGACGTTTTTTGTGTCAGTCCTTCCCAGTTCTTTCCCCGATGTTTTAGGAGGGGAGGGAACTGGGAAGGACTGACACAAAAACCTTCATCTTCCAGATGATTAGCCTCCTTGCAGACGTTTTTTGTGTCAGTCCTTCCCAGTTCTTTCCCCGACGTTTTAGGAGGGGAGGGAACTGGGAAGGACTGACACAAAAAAACGTCTGCAAGGAGGCTAATCATCTGGAAGATTTAAAAAATATATTTATATTTAATAAGTATTTTATTCTATGTGTATATTGCGGAAACAAAACATCTTATACTATTCTACACTCCAACATGAAAGTTACACACAATTTATACCAACCTGGATATTAATATCATCTACAAGGTAGCCATAACAGAGCCAGATAAAGGACACAATGGTAATCAACAGCGAAAACAGAAATGGCATTGACTTTGTGCTCTTGTTCCTCAGAACCTCTGCCTAAAGAATCAGTTTATATTAAATTAATGCCAGGATGTTGGTTTCACCTATAACATGTAGCTGGTAACAACAAAGTCAGACCAAGTCTGACACATTGTTTATCAACAGCAAAAACAGAAATGACATTGACTTTGTGCTCTTCAGTACCTAATAACCTCTGCCTAAAGAATGCTTGCGATGACTGCTGTTTCTATGTTTTTGGTGTCAGATGCATGCACTCAAGTTTTTGTATAAAACTGCAAGTGTGGACTCAAACAAAGAATAATGATCAAAGAATTATTTAATACAGTAACTATAATTATTATTGTTCTTATCATATATAACTGTACATTACAATAATTGTTGTTAGCAATATTAATATTGTTGAGGTTGTTGTTGTCTCAATGATGTAAACCTGGGGGGAGTGCAATAATCCCCAAAATATTTGTTAAGAGCATTCAGCTAGCCTCAGGCCTAATAATTAATCTGACATTCTTATAAAAGAGTGTGAAACAATTAACATCATTTTCAACAATATTCAAACAATGCACGTACCATAGCTGTAAGTGGTGAGGCCTGCATGGAAACAGTCACCAAAATGCAAGCTTTACCCAAGAACCATATTCTCTCTTCTTTGTCAGCAAGAATAAAAAATATGTAAGAGTACAAACAAACTGCTGCTATTGTGGCATACAACAACTTCAGTACTTCCCTCTTCTGCAAAAGGAAATATCAACATTGTAAGTTAAGGTATGATTATTACAAACACTACGAAATTTATACAATATTTAGTTTTGAGAAAAAAATTCATATGTACAGCTTATTCAAGACTGCATCATTCTCAATTTTTGACATTTTTCATTCCTTGTTGCATCAGTCTGCCACAGTATTATGTGTAACAAACTACTAAATGACTTTTTCAAATGTTACAGTCGTGAAAGTTACTGCTTCTCCAGTTAAAATGATAAAAATCTTTTTACTCTTACTATCCTTCTTCAGGGGAAGTGAAGCAAGAAATAATGCAAAGTTTTAACTTAAAATAATTAATGATAAAACTTGGTTAAAATTTGCTTTTCTTTTTCTTTTTCAAAACAAATTCATACAGTACTTAAATATTCCCTGGGTAGTGCAAAAGTTTATCAGTTTAATACAGCTAATACAGCTGAAGAAATGTTCTTGTTATCACAAACTTCTTTTTCTCAAAAAAAAAAACTGCTCCTGCATGTACCTAGTAGACAGAATCATTAATTTACAGTAGCCTGTTCCCCATGCAAGTTCCTGTAGCTCAAAGAGTAGGGTGTCTGACTGGTAATCTGAGGGTCATGTGTTCAATTCCCATTGGGGAAAAAGAAGTCTTTTTTTCTTAAGGGTTAAGGGACAAGACACAAAAACCAGTATCCACCAACATACTTTAACCTGAAGTTGTCAGCAGAGTACAAGACAGCCTAGAACTTAAGGGACAAGACACAAGTACCAGTATCCACTAACATACTTTAACCTGAAGTTGTCAGCAGAGTACAAGACAGCCTAGAACTTAAGGGACAAAACACAAGTACTGTACCAGTATGATGATATGTTTCAGCAGTCACAAAAAGTTGTTCCTTGGGAAACTATGCAACAAACTTTATGATTTCTCCTTGTCTATATATGAATTTTATCAAATAGCTGAATGTAATAATACAATGTAAAACTTACCATTTGCCTTTCATAGTACAAGAAACACAAAATGTATAGAGTTTGTAAAAAGGCACCCATTCCATTGACAATAATCAGTGTTCTGTCATCCTTAAGGTAACCATACGAAGCCCACAGCAAACAACTGTTGAAGATCCCATAAATATTTGTAATAATTGTAACCATGCATGCATACTCTTTTAAAAAGGGGAAATGTTTGACTTAAAAAAATTATTGACATTTCAGTATATAAATGGCTATACAAGCCCACAGCAAACAACTAGCTGTTAAAGATGCATTTAATCTATTATATATAATCAAATACTCTTTTAAAACAGGGAAATGTTTAACACTTACTTTAAACTGTATGTGCATGAGTCTTAAAATAATCTCCAACGTTTCAGTAGTGACTACTGCATTCATCAGGGAGTGAATGACAATTAATACAATGGAACTTTGAATGTAAATAATAAGTATTTTTACATTTGTTGTTGCGAATTACTGTAGGCTGCTCATGCATGAGTCACACTCTGAGATTCAATAATAAATATGTAAGGTATTTTTTCTACAATTCTTTCTTTTGTCTTGGAACGAAAATTCTTTAGATTAGTTGCCTTGGTGGTAAATACTATTAAAACACTTATCATATGTATTCCATTTCAGTTGACAGTGGCTTGTATTAATGAATACCTTTTGAGTGCCGAGTATATACTCTACCACTGTCCCCCTCAATTGTAATTGGATAAGTGTAAGTAAGTTAGTTTATTTACCCTTTAACCCCTAAGAGTGCTAAATGATTAGCTTGTAATTTCTCATAACTTATGTCCCTAATGTTTCTATGAGTAATTTGGGAGAATTTAAAAATTCATCTTCCAAGGTTTTTGTGGATGATCAAATTTCATATTCTCAACACTAATCAGCTGTTTTCTATTGTTAATGTAAGGAGAATTTAGATGTTGAGAAATGAAGCCTTAGGGGTTAAAGGGTTAATTCTTCCTAGAAATATCAGGTAAGAGAAAGCACGAAGAAAAAGAAAACTGAACTCCAAGCATCAAATCATTTACACTTACTTAAAATTTGTAGTCAAAAAGGGGATAAATGGAATGTTTTCAGTACTTCCTGACACAAACATCTGTCGGCATTGTAATCTGCAAAAGGAGGTCATTAGTCAGTCTCAGATGTAAAATACTAAGCTACAGATAACCATAATGAAAAAAATACGGTAAGTTAAGGCTCTTACAGCCCCCCTTCTAATACCCTGGCCCCCATCCGGACGGTAAACTCTAATAATCTCTCCAGCTGGGTAATTCTAACAAGCCCTCGTGTGATTCTAAACTGTTATAAATTCCCTGGAGTATAGTATCAATACTGCTAATTTTGGCTCACTGACAAAAACCAGAGAAATCTTATTTTGTCTGCTAATTATAATAAGTTTTCTACAAAAAGAAAATAGAGTAATTTCGGCATTTTAAATCATATACTAACACCTATTTCACAACATGCAGCTTACAGTGTTTATAGACAACGTGTGTAACGGTACAAGAAGCTGATGGTTCCAACTTGTCAAGAAAATTTAAAAAATATGTTCTTACGACTTACGTGCCGCTTAGAAAGAGTCCGATTGTGGCCACAATAGCTGCCCATGATAGAAGATCTAACAACGTCATTTTTACCTTGTAACTAAAAATGTACAGAACTTCAGCGCTTTGTTTTCCAAAATATCACAGAAAGTCTTAAAATTCGCAAAGCTACTGGCATCTGCCACAAAACGCTAGAGCCCAGTCTACTACAGCCGAAGCCTTCCAGGCCAGGGCCAGGGTGTGGGGAGAGCAAAATTTTTGCGGGCGCGGAACGGCGGACCAAGTGCCGAAGGCGCCAGTCCTAGAGGGTTGCGAGATATGCCCCTTCCTCTATGAATTCTTAATTCTAATCAGGTTGCCTGAGATTGAAAAAATGTAATTGTAAAACAGGCGCTTTTGGTTCTCAAAATCAATTCAGGAAAACATAGAAGAGCCAGAGGTAAGCTGGTGGTCAACAAAAAAGTGAACCTAAGCTGCCTGTTGGGGGATGGGGGAGGGGGGGAGGGGCATCGCATCTCCACTCCCTACGGGCAGGACTGCGTACCGAAAGTTAGCTAAAAACCTAGAGTCTCCTGGTGAAACCGGAAGAATTGACAGTTTCTTGCGTTTCTTTTACTTTTAGCTTGGAAAATCACAGAGCACGGTAATGGCGCGGTCTTGGAGTCGTGGCCCTTTCAATTTTTCGCTCGCTCCCAGTTCCGCTTCCGTGCAACCGACGGCCAGAGACGAGATACTTTGGGATAAAACGTATAGAGATGCACGTCGGAAATGAGAAAATACCAAAACGTGGAAATCGAAGAAAAAACATGCTCCGTTCGTACTTGTAGTTGTATCTCTAAACCTGGAAAATACCGTTTTTTTCTAAAATAACCTTGATTTTATCCCCAGAAATTTTGAAAATTACCAATGAGACTATTTTGACCCCTAAAAATTACGACGAGCGTCCATTTGGTAGTTGGTACGATTTGCGATTCCAGGGGCGGATACAGAGTGGGAGAGGGGAGGGGGGGACGGGTGGATTTCCATCACCTGTTTTTACAGGACCGAAATAATAGAACATAAAGAAACAATTTGCTATAAACATGTCACTGAGCGTCGACAAAACGGGCAAAATATTCACAAGTCGACAGATAGTAAAATATTTTAGAGCCCGCTGAATACTGTATGTTATTGATGCGCAAAGAATTTGTGCAAAACGCGGTGGTTTGTGCTCAGGCACTCAACACTCGCAACCAGTTTCGCATTCACGAGTTTATTGTCATCACACTCGGTGAAATCTGCGAGCCGTCGAATAACGATACGATCGCTTCTATCCGAATGATGAGGAATTGAGCTGAGATGCTAAAACTAATACTCTGGCAAATGGACTCAAATCATTCTATGAAGAACTTTTTCGACACACCTTGAACTTTGTCTGTGCGAAGGTGATGTTAGAGCCAACACACACGCCCAGTTGTGGTCGCCTTGTACATTTTGCCTTTTTGGCTTCAAAAAATTGAAAGATGTTTTCAACTATACTATGGTATTCGCGCTGAGATCGACAAGAATATTCACCCCCTTTTTTAAAGTTATGTATCCGCCCCTGGATTAGTACCAACAAAGGGAAGATTGTCCTCCTTCCCCCCCATGTTTTTCCCCCCGAAAGAAATCGACTGGGAGCTCCGGTGTTCCTGGGGACGAATGGAAAAAACAAATCAAGTATGGCCGCTGGCCGTTTCAGTCACTGTCTTTAATTTGTTTCTACGCGGAAACGAATTTATGCATCTCCTTTCATGTACGTGTACACGTCTTAAACAGGTTCTTGTTTTGCGCTGACGTAGCTGTAGTTAAGGAACGGCCATGATTTCTTTGTTTGGTGTTGCAGTTTGTTTTAGTATCTCGTTCAGTATTTTAGCGCAAGAAGATCCTCGTGGACATTTGCAGCCGCTCGGCTCACACAAACCACCAGAAGGAGAAATCGCCAGTGTGGCTGCTGATAATATTCCACTGCCTGAAGATTTCTTCAAAAACTATGTACTTCCAGGAAGGCCGTTGTTGTTCCGTGGTGCTGCTAAAGAAATGCCAGCCTATACTCTTTGGACCGATGAATACCTAAGGTACATGTATCATTCATCTTTTTAAAATATCCTATTTTCTTTGTTTTGTAAACATTAAAGTGCATGTATATATCTTTGTCTTCTTAGAATTTGGGATTTTCTCAGAAGTGTACAAAAAAAATTTGAAAATCGATTGAAGAGGCGAGAACGAACTTTCAGAGTTCGTACAAGTTTTTTCACTGTTTGATAACGCTAAATTAAAGCAGCTATTTAGATTCATAAAAATAATCTGCATTGATGTATACCCTTATTGTAATTGTTTTAGATACTGTAATTCTTGTTAGATCTGTCAAATCTCATGAATATTTGAAATGTCCATTTTAAGTTACCTTTTTCTCACTATTTTCTATGCATAATAATAGCTGTAATAATGATAATAATAATAATAGGAAAAAAGAATAACAATAACTCTAAAAATGTTAATAACATTTATAGTATTTATAATAATAATAATAATAGTAGTAGTAGTAGTAGTAGTAGTATTGATTTAACAACAAACGTCAGAATTTTATAAATACGAAACTGGTACAATGACAGCAGTTAGAGAGGATCTTCTAAAAAAAAGTATAATTTGGGAGTGTTCTTAATGGCCAACAAAGATTTCTCAGTGACAGAAGCCATCACTGACACATCACAATTGGCATTCCAGAACACAAGGATAACCCTACAATTTTGTGCAAGTGCTGCAAGTTTGTTTGAGGCTGGTCCCCATTATCATTTTATAATTTATAGGAGATACATAAAATGGACCAATAGTGTAGTATCCTAAGGTCCTAACCCAGAAGATCCAACCATTGCAGATGTAATATTGAACATCGACAGCAGCTTCTTATTTGTTTCTCTAAGTCCCAGACCTAAGAAGGTAAGGAATGCTGGTCAAGTCAGAAAATGTGAAAAACATGCTAAAAATCCCAAGGCGTCAAAATTTTCCACCCTAAAATACACCTTGTACTGTAGCATTGCTTTTGAAAAGGGTGACAAAAATCTGCAGAATAAAACACATGCTTGTTTTACTACCTATTCTTAAAATAATTCTTATAACATGCACCATGGACAATATTTCAGAGATTAGTTTCAGATTACTTCTGTATGATTGACCAAACACTATTTAAACTGGTGTGTTTCTTTTCTCTTAAATTGTAGCTCAAAGTTTGGTAGTCTCCAGATGGAGGTTGAAGAAGGAAAGAAAGAGAACAGGTCTCTTGGAACTTTTAGTTTTAAACTTAAAGACTTTATTAGTAAATACAAGAAAAAAGACATATACATGGTGGAATCTCTTCCGAAACCTATGCGAGGTAAGATAGACTAGACATTGTTTGGACACCTTGTTTTTTGAATTTTAGATGTTTCTAACAAGAGGACAGACTACCAAAAACTAATTTTGGAAAGCTAAAAACTTTTATTTTAAAACTATTGTAAGTTGTCAATAATTATTAGTTTTTTTCATTTTTCTCTTGACTGTACCCTTTAATCATAGAACAACAAGAAAAAAGCTAATTAATGCTTAAGCTAAAGTCCCCAAAAAGCCTGATCACAGGTTAACTGTGTTTTTATCAAGGCTTGGGAAATCAGACCCGTACAGTGAGTGGGAAAGAAGGTACAACCTGTTCTGGGTTTATGGTCTGAAACAGGCATGAGCCTAGTGTTTGGGGTATATAAATATGCTCTTCCAAAAATCTTTTAAACTGATCTAGGGGCCTTGAAATGCAATCAATTTGCTTTTCAATAGTGGCCCTAAAATACAGGCCTGTGTTAAGTATATGATAGAAAATTTATCTGTTGCCCAGTAAAAGAAGAAAAAGGTGTTAATGAACCCTCATTAAAAATTCAATAAATTTATCCATATTATTTGGTCTTTGTTGTATTGTATTAATTTTTGCAGACATTTCTCACCCCTCCCCCACTCATTTTAACCCCCATCTCCTATTAATTTGGCACCTGAGAGTACTGCTACTGTTACCTGTAGGGGCTCAGTGTATGAGTTTTCAAGAAGTCATGACTTCTTCTTATAACTAGGATAACACATCTTAGTAAAATCATACTAGTGGTCTATCATGAATGCTGCATTCTGATTGGCTACGCTACTCATATATAAGCTATTAGTGATAGCCTTCGAGTAGCGATTGTGCATGATCATATTCATTGTAAACATTAAAAAATTCATTTTAGAGCTTTAAAAAAAGATTTTTTACTTCTGATTTTTGACCAACTAGTATGATTTTACTAAAACAATTATCCCTCTCGCCCTCATGGACTAGTAGCCAAATAGCCTGTTCGGCCTGCGACCTCATGGGCTATTGGCTTCTAGCCCATTCGGGCTCGAGGGATAATTGTTAAATATTAGTTTAAACTTATTGATTGTAATAGTATTTTGGATTTTAATTGTAAAGTGCATAAATTTGATGATATAATTATTTGCATGCTAATTTGCACTATACAAATAATAAATATTATTATTATGACTATTAAAATGTGGTATTGCTTTTGATGATCTTAGAAGAGTATATGCTACTCAGGAGTTTAAAGTGTGGAGGCTTCTCACACTGTCTACAAGATGCGGTCATGTGGTTTAGCAGTGGTGGCACAAAATCTGTTCTCCACTTTGATGCAGTTGACAATATCAACTGCTTGTTTAGTGGGAATAAAGATTTGTTCATGGTTGACAAGGTATTTTGATGAAGTATGATTTGATGAAGAGACAGTAACATATAGTATTATTCAGTATAGCCCGAGATGTTAGCACAGTGGCAAGATCCCTGCTCGTCATTGGTTCGATCTGAAGGATTGAATATTTGAGTGACCTTTTATGCTACTACAGTATTTATTTTTGCTGAAGTTCACTAAGTTTTTAAAAACTTTTTGGTGTTGGTGAAATGAGTACCAGCAATCATACGTACACAGCATTAATGTATATAAAATTGTATGTTTCCGGTCTGCTGGGGGTAAATTGATCATCATAAAGTGTTCCCTCCTCCATATGCATATCCAGTGCTGACTGTATACAGAGGATCGAGTTTTTCAGTATTTTTTTGAGTGAACAGTGAAAACATTATTTTGTTCAGTTAGCTGTGTTGTGCTACACATAATGTTATAGTATGTTACAATTTATAGCAAGTAAGATGATATCGAAACTGATTATATATTCTAACAAAGTAAAGCTGCTTCTTGCTGAAAATCTGAAAAAAACTAATTAGTGCCCTGCCACTAATTAGTGCCCTGCTTCTAATTAGCACCCTGCCTCTAATTAGTGCCCACATCAAATATTTGCCTAGTGAACCAAAAAAGCACAAAAATTGATTAACACCAAGGGCGGCAGTGTTTCGAATAAATACAGTATGTCCCATTGGGTAGTTCCAACATTTGACTTTTTATTTTATTTTTGAAATTTCATGGAATTGTCATTGGAAAACACAACCAGAAAATGAGTTGATATTTTTTTTTTCATGTGAAATAACAGAAGTGGAAGGACTTGGCTCATATTGACAAGATGAATGGTGCCTTCTCATCTGTGGATGTAGACAGAGTAGATATGTACAAGTACCCTGGTCTACAGAACATCCCCTGGTTTAGTGTTAAGATGACAAAGGGAGATTGTCTTTTTATCCCCTACAGGTACAGTTGAACTGTATGCAGGTTACAATATGCAGACTCTAGTGAGGCCTAACCACTGGAATGGGGTGTAGTCTAAAATTTGCTGATCCACATCATCAACATAGAACCCCATAAAAAGGAAAGAGAAAAAAAATCTCTGACCTCGGTGGGATAGGAAGCCACGACCACTGAAACAGAATAAATTATCTACATGTCGCTCTTACCAACTCAGCTATGGGGCCAACTGGAAGTTTAGTTGTGGGATCTTAGGAAAGAAAAAAAGGAGAAAAAAAAGTTTCTCTTTCCTTTGTGTGGGTTTATGGGGTTCTTTGTTGATGCTGTTGATCAGCAAAACTTGGATGAAAAAACCTGTTCCAGTCGCTTGAATCTATAAATTTTGTGTTGACACATATGCCACTGAAGGACAGCACTCTATGGTTGTTCCTTGGCTTGGGCAGAGCAATATACTATCCTTGAAAATCTATTGCGGCCTATTCTTGATACATCAATAATAATAGTACTGTTTTTTAAGTTTAAAAGTTTAAGAACTGATGATGAAAATAATTTTACGGTGCTACCTTTGTGGGAAAATTGATTTGGATTGTTGTTGAAATATTCTAATGTTTTTTTCTTTTGTATTGAAATTTCTGCTCTTATTTGTAGATCAAAAAGGTAGAGAGTATCAACAGTAATAATTTGCTGATACAAAAACAGAATGAAAGTAATATATTGTAAATCAGTCTTTCTGTTTTCTTTATTCATTGCTTTCTTCAGCCTTTATTTTTTTTGTCCATTTACAAATTAACTTTTTAAAGCTTTTCCTAAGATTTTGTTTCAGGCTTTTACTAGTTTATGTTTGAACGATGTTTGATCTTTGGGTAGTCCTAACTTCCAATAGGAACTGATACTGTAAAAGTTCTATGTTTTTTTTGTAACTAATATCTTTTATTTAAGTTAAAACATTTAACTACCTTTTACTATTCTTAAGAAAAAAGAACTACAATCTTTACATTAATGTATACTTAAAGTATGTTTAAAGATCTCTGCAACGGGACTATTATATACACACCTACATTATACATCATTAACATTTAATTATATTAAACTAAAGGACGGAATTTGTCCCCCTTTCTTTGCTGGAAAGCTATCTCTTTCCCTAAGTCATACAAGTAGTTTACTTTTTCTTTGTAGCCTGAAAGGTTTTGCTTCATTTTATATTAAAAAAGTGTTCTAGGCTTATATAACTTTGCAAGGGTTTTGGTTGGGATTGGGGGCTTAAATAAAATTATCCAGGTTGGTTTGTACATAAGTGGATTAAAATAATTTTTTCGGCACAACGAGATAAACAAGTTAAAGCTCACATACAACAATGTACAATTAGAATTACATTTATATTACATTTATTGCCCATCACAATAATAATTGGAGAATTTCAAAAATTTATATAAAACACAAGTTTATATG
>JAOBAT010071313.1:4763-21825 GCA_026413305.1 Hydrozoanthus tunicans | reverse complement strand
GGGGAGGGAGGGACGGGGGTTAATGAGGGAAGAGGGAGAGAGGAAGAGAGGAAAACGGCCAAACAATTCCTTCACTTGGTTAAAAATATTTTACATGTGATTGTCCAGCTGAGGTAACGTGTTTTTACTATATTATCGTTCATTCCTTATAGCAGCTCTTTGGACAAGTTGTATTGACGCCCAGAATCTTGTCCGGTTTTTGCCGACACTCTACGTCACAAGTCTGCCTGAACGGCCAGCCGCTGACCAGGTGGTTGTGTATGGCGCTACCATCTGTGACAGTAGCCTGTGCGATGGTATGATGGTAATGGCGCGAGTTAACTTACCTCATGGCTGGGACCCAGTAACCGGCTCTGTAGCTAAGGTTGAGGTGCGTGCAAATCTATTCACAGCTTGGGCCTAAAAACCGGCTCTGTAGAAAAAATTGAGGTGCGTGTAAATCTATCTACAGCTGGGAGCCAGTACGCGGTAAAAATTGAGGTGCGTGTACTGAAATCTATCCACAGCTTGGACCCAGTACGCGGTAAAATTTGAGGTGTGTGTAAATCTATCCATAGCTTGGGCCCAGTACGCGGAAAAATTGAGGTGCGTGTAAATCTATCTACAGCTGGGAGCAAGTACGCGGTAAAAATTGAGGTGCGTGTACTGAAATCTATCCACAGCTTGGACCCAGTACGAGGTAAAATTTGAGGTGTGTGTAAATCTATCCATAGCTCGGGCCCAGTACGCGGAAAAAATTGAGGTGCGTGTAAATCTATCTAAAGCTGGGGGCCAGTACGCGGTAAAAATTGAGGTACGTGTACTGAAATCCGATCCACAGCTTGGACCCAGTACGCGGTAAAATTTGAGGTGTGTGTAAATCTATCTATAGCTTGGACCCAATTCGCGGCAAAAACTGAGGTGTGCACATGTAAATCTGTCTATGAGGCATAAATTGAGGTGCGTGTAGATTTGTTTACAGCTGGCTTAATAACCGGCTATGTGTGCGTGTAAATCTGTCTATAGAGAGAGGTTTTAGACCTTTGTGTGCGTCAGTTTAAGTGAGTTTATGTAAAAGTTATTCAAAATGTACAGAAGGAGTCATATTTTTCATTCTGGCCTTTTAATGATTTTAGGCCTGCAAGTCCGTAGACTGTGCTAAACTCTACTGCACCAACTGGCCAGACCATCAGTTCAGCGGCTACCATTACTGTAACTTTACATACAACGCTGAAACGATGGGAAATATTTTTGTGCGGGCAACCGCTGGTCCAAGCCCAAACTTCGACTGGACTGTTGGCATTGAGCTGTTCCCCAAGAAGGACTGGGTACCTCCACCACCAGTAGTTTTCGGTGCTGGCCTAAGGTGTCATGAGCCCGCCGGGAGTGATAGTCTGCGGTCTCCGCCGGTAAAAGTGTTAATGCAGATTGTCAGGACGGCTAGTGAACAAAAAGTTCAGACACTTCAGCGAAACGAGTACGTCTTGGTTTTTTGCCCGGACAGACAGACAACTGATAGGTACGTATGTGTTTAGTTAGGCCTAGCTTCTCTGTGATAGTAGTAGTAAATTGTGTATTTTCATTTATTTATTTATGAAGATTCTGCTGGTGGAATAACAAAGAGAAGGATCAACAGGTTACAACTCCTATGGGTGGTCTGCAGTAGCAAAAGGGAAATCGTTAACAAATTGACTTGAACAGAAAAGCTAATATATAGAAAGTTACAATAATATGTATGTGTCGCGCAAATTAATACAAACTAGGGTCATGAAAAAAAAAGTAAGGAAACGATACAACAAGCTAGCGGGGGTTAGCACGCACACACAGAAACAAGATTAGGGCGTCTACATAAAGGACAGATGATGCGCCATGTGCGAACATTATCTACATCGTAGATTAGTTAGGCGTTTATGAAAAAGAATTTTTAGGAGACGTTTGAAAGTAGCATAGCATAACTGCATAATCGAACGGGGACACGATTATTTATAAAGATATATTGTGTACGTCACGGCTTACGGTATTTATTCGATCAAACATTGCGGCATTACGTTTGATGACTGCGTTTATTTGAGTGCGTCGTTTATTTCGAGGATTTCTGACTAACCTTGGGGGTGCCGAGTGTGTGCAAGTCATGAGGATGGTGGTGGTGGGGGGAGGGGGTAGGGGATTTTGGGTGGGGAGGATGGGCAGTTTAGTACTTAGTGCCTAGGAGGATATGTTTTGTTTCAAGTGTTTTCCAGCATGTTACGTATTCTTTTATCGAACGGGCGTCTAACCTAATTTGTTCGGTTGTGTGTTCAGAAACAAATACGGTTGTTGCCAGATAAACTAAAAATTAAGAGAAGAAATATTTAACATGTACAGAAAACATTTCAGCACTATATCCGGCATAGCTGGCTCTCATATTTGTTGAATGGAATAATGCGTATGACTCATCGCGCCATTTGTAGCTATAGAGAACTTGGGCGAGTCGTCGACGTTGTTCCTTACACAGTACGATTGGCGCGGCCGTGCCATGTGCAAAGCGCTATATTTGAAAACGATCCCGGTTAGACGGGGCACCAGTCGTGCTGAAAATTAAACCCTGGCATCTTTTATGAACATAGTAGAAACTGAAGTCAAGATTCTAAGGTTAACGCAGCCACGTTTGCCGGGATTCCGGCATTTCAAAGCCTATACAATCAGTTTTCTATTGGTTCTAGTTGTAAGTATACTATCTTTTGGTGTGAACGTAAAACCGAAACGTGTCAACATTTTTCCGCATTTAAATGAAAATGTTTTTGAGTATTTATTACATTTCTTACTCATTCTCACATCTTTTTTTTATTCAACTTTTACACTACCAACGGGTTTGGGGTTGAAACATTTACAAAACTGGATAGAATCTCTGTAACTAATCGTTTTTGAATACTATCAAAAGTACATAATCGAATTATCGGTGTAGATGGAACTCTTTTTCCAGTCCTGGTGCGAACCTTCATCAATAGGTCCGAACACAATGTCGTTAATTTTTCATCAATTATATTGCTAAACTGATTTGTTAAAGAGACGAATTAATTCTGTGTAATTTCGCGGAACATGTTTGTTTTACAATGTATTCGTCGTTATCTTAAAAGCGAATTTAAGGAGTGTAAAGTTTGTTTTTTAGATTTTTGCAGTTCTTCAGTAGGGACAAAAACAGCATTCTTGACTGGTTTCGTGCAATACATATGGATATTGACCAGTGTTGCGTGAGTTACAGCTGTTCTCGACGTATATCTCAATGTTTGATAGAGGTTTAGCGCTACACACGTTCCTCCTGATATTGCCTAATGTTTTCAACTTGGTCATGCATCAAGCTTTTTCGCGTGGCTAGATAGCCCCAGTGAGTAACTAGTAGTAGGCCCACTATGTACTAAGGCGAGCTATTTTGATAAAACGTGTGTACGTGGCAAGTTTCAGCACGCTCTCAGTTTGTGTTACTGTTACATGTTGCTTATGTGGTGTTGCTTTGATCTATAGCCAAAGCGATGACTTCTTCCTGTCAATGGAGACAGCATGCGCGACGCGCTGTCATATACGGCTATCGCCGGCGAAGACACCAGTAGTCTAGCAGAAAGCAGTGTTGAGATTTTCCAGGTCAAAGCTCTGACCAGCCTCGGCTGATCTCACACGTTTTGTGCTATGAACAGCATAACTTCTTACAATTCGTGATTATAGTTGAAGGTTGACATGCATCACTGAGTTTGAATTGTACACGAAGCGTGTATAATTGTTCACTTTGCGTGCCGTCCTTCTTGTTTGTAATAACCCCATAATGTGTTTCATTGCTGCTTTAATGATTGTTTTCACCTTTTTTGCTCTTGTTTATGTTTTTTAACGACTTGGTACGGCGAGGTTGTACTTCAAACCACCGGTGCATTTTCTTAGCTTTCTCGAAGTTCTTGTTCGGCTTGTAAGCAGATTGAGGGAGAGGTCGTCTTGCTAGCCAGTCAATTGTCATGGAATCAGCTCTGTACCCCCCGTGTACAGAGAGGATGATGTCTTCACAGCTAACATAAGCTGCTGAAAGAGGTCTTTGCTTTCGACCGAAAAAACTAGCGCAGCTGTTCATTGTGAGGCTGTCTGGATTAATCAAATAAACTGTTTTTAGTTTCGATTGCTGACCACAAAACGGGTGCAACTTTCCACTCGTTGTCAAGTCTCGGCTAAAACGAAAATGGTTGCTTCCACTCAAACACAATGTTTTTATACTCTCAATCATTATCTAATCCTTTTGTTCGTCTAAATACCATTTCGATTAGATAGTTTAACTTTTTGTTTTATATTGTTTAATTCTCGAGCTATTGTAACTTTGAGGAGCGTTTTGTCATATAAATGCCTCATTTGTGTTGAGTATTCCATATAGGGGTATCACCTACTATACGTCCATTGTTTACGGAGATCTGCCTCAAGCAAAAAATTTCCATCTCTCCAAATATTGACAAGTTCACAGCGAATTATCTATAACTGCTAGATTTTACTATAGTCAGCAGCATCTTTAAACAAATATTGATTGATTTCAAAGCTTTTTAAGGGACCAGACATGAATCAGGATCTGGCGCCAGAGCATCAAGGCAATTCAATACTGGCTAGCAATTTTTTTCTCCTTATTCTACACTAACATATTTATAACACATTGTCAGTTTTAAACCACAAAGAAAAGTAAGTTTAAAAATAATAAGCGAGATTAAGAGGAAACAACTAGATTTGCAGATTATGTTATGATGGCGACAATACGATCAAAACAAGTTATTTCTCATTAACAATAAATGGTCGGTATTTACCTAAACATATAGTAAAACGGAAGAGCGTTAAAGAAATTCTCATCAGAACATTTCTAAAGGGCAAATAAGGCTAATCTTTTCTTTCTGTTTCTTATACAGGTGTTGGGGTGGTTGTAAGGGGATGGGTGAGCTGCAGATTAGAGTTTTGAACGAAAATTTTGCATTAACACCTTTAAATTCATGCAACTGAGTGTTCAGCTGATGAGAAATTGACTAATCTATTGCACTACTTTATTTGGAAACAAAACAGGTACTTAACAAATTACAATTTAATCAAGGCCGAGAAGTAAATAGGGGTTTTTCGTTAAACATTTGAACATGAAACCTAAAAAAAGAAAGAAAGTTTTTCAAAACTTAAACCTGAACTTAGAGATCAACACTGTCTATAAAAGGAATAAAACAAAATGGATTGATTAAAGTTCGTGCTTGCACTAACAACAAGCATAATATTAAAGGTATGATGCAACTTCTAGACTGTCCAATTTCATTCGATATTGCTAAGAAATAGTCTTTGTTTAGTGTAGCTGATATGGCCAAAAGACGAAAAAAACTCTGTCTCTAAATTCTCATTGCACGCAATAAGTATAACAAACTAATTTTTCTGGCAACTTTACTCAAAAATGAGTCTAGGTAATATGGTATAAATTCCTTGACTCTTAAATACTCTTTAGCAATGTTGGACTGTAGGAGTCTGAGTTATAATAACTAACTTGCGTGAGCCGCGTGTGTTTACAGTTTATCTGTCATTCACTCTAAATAGAAAAGTACCATATATTACGCATTATGTGATTGGTCTATTCTGGTACTGCCCGCACGATCGACTTTCTGACCACTGTTTTGTTACTGGCCATTGCACGTGTTTGTTTAAGATGCTATTTTAGTTTGAAGTTTTTATATCTGTTTAAGAGTCTGTATTGAAACAGTTTACAAACGTTCGAAATGTCCAGGATTGTTTTTGCACGCCGAGCCAATACTTACGCAAAGAAACTAGAACACGACTAGAGTTCGCTTATCAGCTTAAAACTATTTCTTTTTTTCTCGTTTAAGGCGCAGGCAGATCCAAAATGTTGTTGGATAGTGAGAAAAAGATCCTTGAATGAGAAGAGTATTAATTAAAATCGTCAAAACGTCCTTCCTGGCAAGGGGCTAGTACAGCTTGGTTTAAGGACGGTTTGGCGAATTTACATTAAATATTAACTTCAAAATTAATTTTTAAATCACCAAATTAAAAATTCTCTTTAAAAACACCAATCTTCATAAAATAAAATACAACTCTAACTCATCCACAAAAATCTTAAAATATTCAAGCTGATTCCCCTTCATATCATCTGTATCATAAGCGATACAATTTTGTAGATTCAAATCATGGACGGAGATATCGTAGAAACTGACATGAGGAAAAGTGGCCATAAAGCGCGCTTTGGGTGTCATCCCGTAATACACTGCAAGAATATGGAAACTGATCTCGTTTTGCATAAACCCACACTTTTGAATAGTTGGTCGGAAATAAAAATTTTCTGGAAAATGCCAAAATAGCTACAATATCCGAAAATAGCTGAATCAAAAATACCTTTTCTGTACATATATGGTTTGTTGGTTTTATTTGTATACAGCTTGTTATTTGTGGATGGAGAACAAGAGAAACAAACTATAGTTATTCTAAAACAACAATCTGATGCAAGCGAGTACTTTAGTTTATATATTTTAACGATTTCACAACTTTTCACTAGTTAAAATATCTCTTGCGGTGTTGATACTACAAAGCAAGCTTTAGTTAATTTGCCAACATTATGTTTATTGATACAAAACGGACGTGAAAAGTCTCCATTCTTTTCTCGTGACGAACGTTAGCCACGAAACGGAAGCATCATGTAAAAGGCAGTCGTCACGTATACGCACTATTACTAGCGGTTTTTTATCAAAAGGGGAGTGCTGCGAGCAGCTTCAATACTCGTCTTGTAGTTATGACTAGGTTTTTATATTTAGATTTCTTTGCTAGGCGAGTTTTTAACTTAGATTTAATCATACGGACATTAGCAAATAATAGCTGTCTTTTGTATTTCTCTTCTACCGCGTGTGACTGAGAACGGCAGTTTTAACAAACGGTGCTATAAATTATAATCTGTCTTCTGTAAATCTCGCGCTTATTTCAGTTCTCTTCCGGCCACAGGTATACGATAACTATTTCTGCTACCTCCCTCGATTCCAAGTCGGCATTGGCCACATACGCATGTCTGCCGTCGCAGCTACCCTGTACTGTTCTGTCGTCTACTCATTTTGATGCTCGGGGGATTGCTGTCAACACAGTCCTAATATCGACAGAGAAGGCTGAATTGACGAAGATCCATCTCCTTGTTGTCGGCTGGGGCGATGCAAATGAAACCAACACGTTTACACTCGGAGCAACTTTACTTTCTAGCCCATGACTATGGAAAACGCATGAATCACCGTCTATCCCAGGATTTGCAACCCGTTCTCAGTCCATACCCCGATTGGATAACTATCCCCTTTCCAGCCCTTAATTGGCTACACCCATTCCACCCTCTACACCCGTTTAGCCCAGTCCCCGGTGAGGAAGTAATACTTTCCCCACATCCCTCCGGTTTGTAATGTGCACCCTCGACTGCATGCACGCAGGAGAGACGGTAGTGCTGGTAGCTGGGGGGAGGGGTGGAGAGACGGACTTCTGCACATTGCTGAACTATTTTTATAAGCGGGCTTGCGACATGCAGCCAAGAAATATTAGCTTACATTAACATTGCTTTTTTAGATATTAATAGAATAGACAAAATAATTCTGGCATCCGTTTTAGCGAATACGAATTAAAAATGTTTTGCTCCTTATAAAATCTGCTACTCAATATTTGTGTTTAACTTGTAAGGCCTCCTGAACCGTACGAGAAATCGTGTTATGAGTCTTTGCACGAAACCCACTTGGAGATTACTTGAACCTCGCACGCGTACCGAGTAGCTGGCATCAAAAGACATCGAAAAATGTTAGAAGTTTGATTTACTTTGAAGCTTTCCCGAATTGTATAAGAGGTGAGTTAGTCAAGTTATTATACTGATGAGTTTTGGCTCACAAAGCCACTCCGATATACGGCGTAAAACCTCAAAAATTAAAACTATACTGTAGAGCTGAAACATGATTTGTAAGGTACTCGGAATGAAGCATATGAGAGGCCAGTGCCCGAATTCGAAATTTGGAGTCTTGGCACCAAACTACTCCTATATAGGCCACTTAGTGGTACAGTGAACTAAAACTATGGGAAAAACATAATTTGTAAGATAGGCTGAACCGTATGGGAGGCCAGTGCACGAAATTTTGAGTCTTAGCACCAAACTACTCACTTAATCATACAGTGCAGTTAAAACCTCAAACCAGGGGAAAAACCTGACTTGCAAGATACCATTAATCATATTCGTCGCGGTTGCACGAAAGGTTAGTACGCGAAAAACATAAATATAGTAGTTGTCATGGGTTAAAAAAGCGATCATGGTCAGTTCGTCGAATCATAAGCATGTGATCATGATCCATAGTTTAGCTTGCTCGGCAGTTGAAAGCTGAAAGAAAAAACCTAGCACGGCTTAGTCCATCCCCGCTACCGAAATGAGTGAAAACTTCAAGCTTTGGCGTAATTATGAACAAGTGATTCAACAATTCTTTATTTTCAAAAACTTGTTCTCGTCTTTACAAGATCTGAAGCCAATACAAAAACGGAAGAACTATAGAATGAGAGATCATTTAGAGTATTGACTGCGTTTTTTGAACACCTTAAAAACACAAAATCAATTTAAAGGTGAACATTTCATTATTTTGCGTCAATAACTCGGTGGTCGATCGGGAGTCGTTCAATGTGAATGACAATAGTAGTTAGCCGGCACAAGGTCTGTGAGTTGTCAGTCCCAACCATGCAGACAACTGTGAGGTGTACGTCCTTAGCTATAGGTGCTTTACCGACTCATTGCGGTCGACAGTTGAAGAATGAGTAATGAATACGGCATTTGGTGGGGTCAAATACTTTCTCCGTTATCAGTCGGCCAAGTGAAACATAAATTAGACAAGTGAGCCAACATTCTCTGGAAAACCTTAAGAGATCGCTTTTTACTTAGCCCGGCATTTCTTAGTCATGCAGAAAATTTTACTAAAGACGAGAAAAATTCAGAAAATGTTAGGTTTGCATTCCGGGTTTGCATTGAAGCTCGCTTTATCATTTTTAAGAAGCTATTAAGTGCCTTGTGCTTGTAGTGTCAATAAAGTCACTAAAGTGGTGAAGGCTACATGCTTTTCTTAAGAATCAATAAATCTGGCCAAGGCTAATTATTGTTAATTTTTTGGCCTCCGTGAGACTCATGCAATGCTGTTCTTAAGTTTTTCTTATTTCTATGTGTGTCAGTTGAAAATCTTAGAAAAACTAGGGTATTGCAATACATAGAAAACGAATTTGATCAACTAACCCCAGCAGACTTATCTTAGGATACGCCGAATCATTTCCCCGACATGATTTCCAGTAATAATATAAACGAATAATTTCATACTGATTCTGTTTTTTTTTCAGCCTAAACTGATCGAAGCTCAGTAAAATAAAAAAAAGAAAAATGGCTACCATTCCGAGCCTCAGTTTGTTCTTAAAAATTGTTCTAATATTATAAAAAGCGTTCATGTAGCGTTGTTATGGTAACTTAACAAGTTAGTCCAGGAATTAATTCTGTGGTTTTGTCTTGTTGTGCTATATTTCAAACAACCGGTGTGAATAAAATTCAGTTTGATAAACCATAAAACAGGGCCACTGATGAGCCATTTAATAAAAATCTTAATAACCTCCTTTTGCTCGGTCTGCCCGGGAGAATTTTTTGCCCTCGGTCTTTCGTACAAACCTCGCTTCGCTTTGTCTGTACAGTGAAAAACCTCGGGCAAAATATTCTCCCGGACAAACCTCGCTCTCGGTTATTAAGATGTTTATACTGTCTTGGTTGTACTTTTTTTTGTCTGCAAAACTCTGGAAAGAATGACGATAGCAAGAATAAGAACAACTAAATAGTCTTTTACTGAGCTGACCTATTGATAATAAAATCCTGAAGGGTGAAGCAACTTGCCTTGTGATTAAGCTTTGTGGTTTTTAAATCGGCCGTATGTTTGCACAGAAATCTATGTGATCCACATGCATTCAAAGCCAAGTTCTCAGTTGAAATTATAGCCTTGCACAGGTAGAATATGTGTACCAGGTTTTAAAACTTGGTGCATTTTAGCGATTTCAAAAATACATTTTCAAAAATTTTCCGGGGGAGCATGTCCCGCGCGGAAGTTGAGGAAGGTTTTATTCGGGTAAATTGTTATGTGGTTTTCGGCCATTTTAGACCAGACTGAGACTAAATGGTTAATCATTTATTGGTTAAAGGAGTAGCAGCTTTTGTTAGACTTCCAGCTGCAGATTGGCCATGAATTTTCTTCAGAAATAGAATTCTTAGGAATACAGTAGTAAATAGTTTAAAAATGTGGGCAAATATGACGAAATTCGTTTCGAACATAAACCATAATTTCGATCGTTTCATAGGTTTGAAGCAGCACATTAAAGATTACAGTTGTGCTGTTATACAAAAAGTTGAAAATTATTGGCTGCAAAAGGCACGATGATCAAGTTTATAACTTTTTCTTAACAAACAAAATTAGAATGAAATGTTACCAATCAGTTTAAAAGATTGATAATTTTGTTTTCTAATTATCTCAAGTTTTGCAATTCGTTTGGCGTAGTGTTCGTAGGGCGTTATATGATCCGAAAAAGTAGCTTGGTTTTGCATGTTTCTACTCTTCAAGTCGTTTCGTATTGGGCTCTGAGGAGCCTGAGTTGTTTTTCAATGAAAGTTCTGTACTTACCTTTGATCTCTCCCAAGCCACAATCCCTGCTAGGACCAACTTTCTAGATATCAACTCAGGCAAAATAACTGAGCACTGTATAGTTAGGAGGGCTTTGTTACATGTAACACCTGCTTTAAATCAATTATAAAGGTATTATAGAAAAAATGTGTTCTTTGTTCGTAAAACAGTTTTCCTACAATCCTACAAACGTGACGCCAAGAGCGCTCAGTATCTGTGGGGATCATGAGAAGAACTTTATTAGGCTTCCATTTTTTTCATTCAATACTTGTTTTGCCTTTAGGTTCGTCCGCCTTCTTTATATGTTCCGCATTCGGTTTGTGAGCACTAGATTCACTGACGTAAATAATTAAAACGCGTCATAAATGTGTCTATGGATGATACTTTAGCCATTATAAAGAACCTTCAACACTTGACAGTGTGTCTTGATCTTTAATGAGCGGACTCATTTCAAGCGTATTGTGGTAAAGAGACACAACACCCCACAACACTAGAAAATTCGTGAGTTCTCAGTAGTTCAAAGTCAAAACAAGCTAAAACTTGATTCGTGGGAGTTTACGAGCTAGTGTGGGCAGTGGAGCCTCGAAGACAGCAAATTTATAACGTTGAATGGTTGTACTATAAAACTGTTTAGTCTTCTGCAAAGAGACAATGATTTTAGACGCAAACAATAACAGCGTGTTTTTCAGAGCAAGTTAAGTGCAAGACTTTTAGCTTACAGCTAAAGCAGATAAGGATATAGCTAAAGCTAGATTTTTAGAAAACAAGTTGTGATGTCAAATTGCCTCCGGGCGGTTCTGCTGTGTTGTCTTGGACACGGCGCAACACGACATAAGTCGTTAAATTGTTGTGTTTTGAGTCAGAAACCATCAAACGTTTTCTGTTAAGTCAACTGCTGAACTTCTTTTATACTCTTAACTAGAACAGGGTTTGTAGCAGGAAGATTACAAACAAGAAAATAGAACCATTTATTAGCGATTTAGAACAAATTTTTGAACTTTGACGAAATTATAAAAATTTCAAATTTGCAGAACCAATGGTGCGAGAAAGACCAAAAAGGTCGTTTTTCTCTTTTGAAAGATATGCAAATCTCTTTGTTCGCCAGCCTATCATTACTTAGAGGTTGTGAGAATGAATATATTTTGAATTTAAAAAGTGGTTTTCTGACAATAGCGCATCGCAAACGAACCATGAAAACGTAGTGTGTGAAAACTTCAGAACAAAGTTTTTTTGGGGTTGCACGAGGGTGAGAAGTTGGACAGCTGGGTTTATTTCGAGTCAAAAGTTACAAACTATCCTTTAACAATATCGTTTTGTGTTGATACATATTTCAGCTCGGAAACTGACTAGATTTCCGTTGCTACAGAGACAGTTGGCGAACGGCAGGAACTCAGTTACGGCATGACTATAATCATAAGTTGTTGGTAAAACGGTAAATTCAACGCTAAAGGACAGAACTATGCTTCGATGGTGCTGGAGTATTTGTGGCCGAAAACATTGACTTTTTTGGGAGGAGTACATCTATGAGCTTCTTTTGAGGTAAAGACTTGTTTTCAAGGCATGGCTAGATGGCAATACATCAGATATGCACTTTTGTTTCTCGTCCTGCTGAGTTCATGCCTAACGGCTCCGACTCATCAACCCAACTCACACAAGTTTACAAGCCAGAAAGTAGGAAGCAAAAGTCCCGACGATAGCGGTTTTTCTGGTAAGTTCTAGTTTTTTAAAATAAAAGTAATACTACAGTATATGACTCATCACATCCATGATTTAAAAGGCGACTGAACTGAACAAAGGCAGAACCGTTTGTATCGTGGTATATAATTAATATTACATCTCTTGTCATTCTTATGGCAGTCACAATTTTTTTTAATTCACCCAGAAGAACTTAACTGAAAATCTTTGCAGTTATTTGTTATTCTTCCTTTTTTTATTTTTCGTGGGTTCCATTTGACTTGCTGCTTGTTTCGTCATAAGACAATTGAAAACGGATCGAACCATCCAAGTATTTTCCCGACACCAGCAAAACAATTCGATAATAATTATCATATTCAATAGTGTTTTTCTGATCAATGTAGTCGAAACTGTTGTCTTTACGAGATGCTTGTCGGACATAGAAAACAAATACCTCTGAATAGAATCAGGTATTTGAAAACTAAAATTAGTTTTGTAAGTGTTTGTTGCGGAGTGTACCCCTGAATTTAAAACTGACTTTTAGACTATACATCATGTATAATTACGTATGCTGACTGACTGGTAACTTCAACTCCTATTAACGAAATTGTCATTTTCCAAGGCTTTGTCAAAAAACGAAAAATTACTTATGTAACTATAAGACTTGATCTAACGGTTGTCTGTTGTCTCGCAATTACACTTTGTTTACTGCGGGGTTAATGAATTGAATGACGCAGCCAACCACGGCAGAACCGTTACTCAAAACTGTTTACCGACTCATAACCTCAAGTACCATCAAGACCACATTGAACAATATTGTTTCAGTGTATTAGCTATGCACGTCGCGGCTGCCGGTTTTGAATTTGTTTAAATTCGTTAAAAAGTTTATAAACATGAAACTGGTCCTATTATCTTTGTATTAGGCTGCGCACGTATGAAACTTTTATCTTATTGAGGGTTAAATTGTTGAAAACATCAAAATATGAATACTTAGCAAGATTTAATTTAAACATTTTTTTATGGAGACCGAGGTCATTCATTATGATACTTTGTTGCTAAATCACGTACCAACTGAAGCTGGAATGTCAAACTTTTCCAAGAGCGCGCGTTGGATACGGTTGGATATGGTAAACTGAGCCAAAGAGGTGCGCACGTAGAGCGTTGAACTATTCCTCTGTGAATCATCCCACATCCAACAAGCGCTAATGGAATTATTGTCTTGTAAAATTTCCCGAGTTTCCAAAACCTAGCGATACCTGAATTTTATTCATACCATATTTCAGCTTTGCGGTCTCATTTCAGTACGAGTTGATAACCGGTTAGTCAACCAATCACAACGCTAGAAATGCCATACTCGAGGTTGAAAATTAACGGTATGTTTTAAAGAATTTTCATTTCATTCGAGGCTCTCTTTAGAGGTAGGAATTCCAAATAAAGTTTCTCGAAAATCAAAGAATAAATACTTTTCATTTCAAAGACTCGAATACCCAGACTCACACCTTTTCAAATACTGAACACAATAAACGAGTAAATACTTGCTGTCTTTACTCGTATTAGAATATACTGTAGTTACCAAATAGATCAGGGGTCTTTGTTTGAATAAATTAACTGTTGATACAGAACAGCAAATAGAGGTTGGAGTCGAGGTAAGGCTTTCCTTGATCGTGTTTCTTAAAACTAAAAATGACATGTTGTGCTTCTAACTGTAAAATAGCCTAAAATTATGCAAAACATTACAATACAGAGCTCAGAATGTACGATTATAATATTTACAATCAGGGATTTTCAACACTCTTTACAATTACAAATTTATACGTGGGTACTGGCATTGCGGGTCTTGGATAGTCCGGCATATATACAATTACGGGTCACGTTGATATTTACTTAGAGTTGCCCTCAGTTATTGAATAGTTGACGAGCAACGACATCGGAATCACACGATGCGTTTTTCGAGAAACTGGGCCTGCGGCTTAATGGACGCGAATGTCTAACCGTTTATAGATGTTTGAGCAAAGGCAGGATCTTCTCCTCCCTTCTCCTATAAGTAGGGTTGTGCTGCCTGCTTGCAAAACCCCAATAATGTTTATGACCTGAGTGCATGGGGCAAGATGAATAAGTTATTTTACTTAAGTGGCTTCTTCTAAAACAGGGTGCAAAAACCGACACCCTATTTATTTACGACCAAAAACGGCGGCGAAATGGCCAAAATCGATACCCTATTTATGACCAAAACGGCTGAAAACCATACCCTCTGGGGCCGCACATACCTATATAGCCCGTGTAATAAAGTACTCCTCCCCAGTGAAATCATACCTGGGCCTCCCACACGACAGACTGACGCCTGACGCGGTCTGCCAAGGTTCATCAATTATGCTCGCAAGTTACAAAACCTATTCACAAAAGATGCTCAATTTGATGCGAATAGCTACTAGCTATGAGTCACCTTTCACATCAATGTTAAAGTAGACAGACAGACAAAAATTAGGTAGGTAGCAAGGGAAGGAGGGAGAAAAAGGGAAGGAAGGACCATTGATCCAACATTTTTGCATTTTGTTTAGTTCCAAAGTCAACACTCATTCTCTTTGGGGTGTTGGGCGGCCTGTTGATCATTATGCTGGTGATATATTTCGTGTTGGGGCTGGAATGCTGCAATTTCGCAAGGTCAATCAAACGTGAGAAGAGCAAGGAAGAAACTACAGTACGTCTGCAGTCAACTCAATACATGAAATTGGAAAAAGTTGTAAAACAAGAACCGCTCTTTGATTCCGAAGACGATGATGAACCAAAAGTTACTAAGAGAGACCCAGATGAAGTTTCGACGCATTCTTTTCGCGTCGGCGGAGTTGGGAGCGGAAGCGTCCAGTCACTCAATCAAGGGTGGCCACAGGGTGATTTAGCGGTAGGCGACTCAGCATCCGTGTATAACGAAAGACAGGGGGACCTTAATCGACCTCGTACATCAACCCAGGCCACTGACGCTTTTGTGAATTCAGCCTCGCTTCGTCGGAATGGCGTAAAAGCCAATTTAGACGTTGATCCTAAGCCTGCTGACCAAGTGGATAGCGGTTTTCCAATTACTGCAGGAAGGGTAAGAGTTGCCATATCTTATTCGCCATCTTCTGACAAGCTCGAGGTGACAGTGGTGCGAGTTGAGGATATTCCTGAAAGAATTGTACGGCAAGAAAAAGCCGCAATGGTTGAAGTTCACGTGACTTTGTTTCCAAGGAGACAGAGATTCAAAACACGAGCCAAACCAGACAGAAATGCAATTTTCAATGAGACTTTTACAATGCGCCGTTTGTCGCAAGAGGCAGTATTCAACTGTCTTTTACGATTTCGCTTATATGGTCGAGTGAAAGGGAAGGATAATTTTCTTGGCGAAGCAACCTACAGCTTGAAAGATCTGGACATCCACGACATAGACACTAACCTATGGCTTACATTTGCGCCAAGAGAAGGACTTCTAAACTAATTATAAGCTGAGTTAAGTAATAAAGTTTCAAGTACCATAGAGACTGAAATACATAAATGAAAATATTTTAACTAGTATGCCTGGAAACGATTCAGTATCAATTGGCAGACGTTTGCATTAAATGATTCTACGCATTGGTTACGAACTGTTTGATATTTAAACTTCACAAGTTTTGTTTTGTCCACTGAAAGTGAAACATCATTTGTAACACACATTAAGCAATTAAAAATTTGAATTCAAAGCGCACGGCTCGCTAATTTTCTTCGTTTCCAAGAAAGAACACTTCACTGTGTATATAGCATTTTATAAGATTCTGAAGTTTTGGTTTGATCTTCGCAATTCTTATGAAGTTAATTAGAGATTTTCTACCACAAATAGATTATTCACGATTCTAAGTAGACATAACTTTTAGCCCAGATACCTTTGAAAAATGATTCTAGATGACAAATCTCTCGTTTTTTTAAAGAAAATTTAGATAAATAATAAGTATGCAACAACTACAGCACGCTGATCGTTTAATCCTGACTCATGAAGGACAAAGACAAGTTTACTTAGATATTGATAAGTTGGGTCGCGATGATATGAAAGGGTTAATGTATATTTACAGCAGAGTGTTAAGTTAAGGAGCCCAGCGAATCTTACTATGGGGGTTACTTCGCTTACTAAAATGGGCTGCTTACTCGAATCAAAATGCCATTAAAGCTATGGCTACACAATACAACATTGCCTGCAACGTTGAGCGCAATAGGAGAATTGCGTCGTGTAGCCACCTCTAAAATTGTTGCACGCAACGTTGTGCGAAGTAGAAACCGATCCTACTCCTGCAACATTGCATGCAATGATTTCACCGAGTGGCTACACGAAGGGTTTCAGTTGTGCGCAACATTGCATGCAATATTGTACCGTGTATTGTCACGCTCGCAACGTTGCGCGAAGTAGAAACTGATTCTACTCCTGCAACATTACATGCAACGATTTCACCGAGTGGCTACACGAAGGGTTTTAGTTGCGCGCAACATTGCATATAATATTGCACCATGTATTGTAGCTCACAACGTTGCGCGAAGTAGAAACTGATTCTACACCTGCAACATTGCATGCAACGATTTCACCGAGTGGCTACACGAAGGGTTTCAGTTGCGCGCAACGTTGCATGCAATATTGCACCATGTATTGTTGCACGCAACGTTGCGCGAAGTAGAAACTGGTTCTACTCCTGCAACATTACATGCAACGGTTTCACCGAGTGGCTACACGA
>JAOBAT010071312.1:0-45116 GCA_026413305.1 Hydrozoanthus tunicans | reverse complement strand
CACAGTGAATACAGATTAGTTTAGTCGACTTTAAAACACGATCACAGTGAATACAGATCAGTTTAGTCGACTTTAAACACGATCACAGTGAATACGGATCAGTTTAGTCAGGTTTAAACACGACGAAAGTGAACACAGGTCAGATTAGTCGAGTTTTACACAAGGTCAATATAAGACCAAGCGTTGCGCTTGTGGGATGCGACTTTGATGAAAAATCAGCAGCGCTACACATGCGTACTAATGATATGGAGACAGTCAATAGAATGCTACTATTTCTTCACGGATCAGAAGAAATCAAAACCGATACTGAACCCTAAAAATATAAAGGTGAATGTTGTCATTCATCCAGGTTGGATTGTAGAAAATTTTTGAATCAATTTCTGGAATTTGGAATCTTAACACTAGACAGACGTTTCGACCGACACCACAGGTATTCTCAGTTTTTAAAGTTGGTCACGTGGTCGAAATGTATCTCGAAGTAGAGAGATCATTAGTCTAAGTTTGGCTCAAACTCAACCTAAGGTTATGGATTGGCAGCAGATTTAAAAAAAAATGCAAATTAACCATAAAAGGTTTGTGTGTAAAACTTTTTCACGGCGTTTACTCATTTAGCAACTTCTATCCACTGAAGTGTTCAGTTTTTTTTCCCACTTCATATGCACTTTAAGCTCACGCTTCCTAATTTTTGACTCTGAAAGCCAATTGGTTACTAAAAGAATTCATAAATTTCGCACTAATAATAATTTGCACACTCAGATAATTTGTTCGACTGAGACAACTTGGCTGCCCTCTAGGGTGAAAACGGCCAGTGTTCAAATCACGTGATCGCGGGCTTGATGGGCTACCAAACTTGACAAGGGATCAAACTAACGACAGCAGTGAGTAAGTTAGCTAGCTATGAACCTTATTAAATCAAAGGGGCTACGAGCCAACTCATTCATATTTGGGTAATGTTTTCTGTGAGTATGGAACTGAAATCCAATATCGTCCTGTTCTTTTGCCACAGTTGTTTTTTTAAGACAATAAGCAAAAAAACCTCTTATTTTCTCAAATCCCAGGTCGTGATTTACGATTTGGTCCACAGCTAAGCAAACAATTCTCTCCGTAAAGAGTATATTTTCCACATGTGAAATCCAAACACGACATAAATATAAATTTAAAAAGTTAAGTTCCTAGAAGAGCGCAACGAATTTCCTTTCTAGATGGCTGTCTCCTCGTGCTAAAAAGGAATCACGTGATTTGGATTAAATTTGTATCTGTCCACAACTAAAACTCCACTGTCATTTTCTCGACACTGCAATAACCCATTCATTACGCATGCGTGCATATGAATGAGTCAAAAACGACGGTGATGTAATATTCTTTCGTCTCCATTCAAGTCAGCCTAACCAGCCTCGTTCTTGAGTAAAACTTTCAAAATAATATGCTACCTAAAACGAGGCTGGTAGGGCTTCTTTGAATGTAAACAAAAGAACAGCCTCCATTTATGAATAAAGTCTATGGTGGTTCGACGTTTCTGTCTAACATAATTCTATGTTTTCTATAGCTAGGAAACTGAGGTAGCTTTCTCACCAAATGGAGATTTCCCAATTAAAAAGCTGTGACAGGAACCTCTCTTCATTTCCCTTCAAGAGCTACAAGGAGGATGCAACTTCAACTTTATTAAAAGATTCAGAATAATATTTGCCTTTTTTACTGACTAATCAGCAAATAATCGAGCTGGTCGGGGCGGATCAGTCAGCAAAAAATTTTATGTACGGAAGACTGACACACAAATAGTAAAAGAGATTAAGAAGTTACCTACATTTCGATTTAGGAATAAAGTGCTTTGTAACAACATAATCAAAAGAAGAAGAACGAGCTAGGAACGAATTAGAAGCAGTTTTACCATGAAAAAAAAATTGATCCATGTAACAAACACATGAAATAAAAAGAAAACGATAGAGTTTTTCAAAGTTGTCGTTTCGTAGAGCTGTGCTCTTTTGAGTAATATCAACGTAGTCATCGCAAGATGCAGAGAAGCTTAAGCGCTAAACAGACTTAAATCAATGTTAGTTACTTAAAGCGTTGTTCAGGAAATTTACCTGCAAACTAAGCCGCAGTGCCATGGAGACGGGCGTTAAAAATTTCATGTTTAAATATAGAAGTTCTGCATTTGCTGAAAAATGACTTCTATATATTTATTGCGTTGCAATAGCAGAAGTACTAGTACACAATATGCAAATGATAAAGCAATATACCCCTTGTTATTCCCCCTTTTATAAGATTATTGATAAAACAGCTACTATGCTATCAGTAGTGTAAGCAAGTTGTTAAAATGTATTCATTTACGAACTGACTGAAATTTACCGCTATCAGTTTACTGAACGTTAAACCGCTTTTGCTGGATTCATTTTAAGAGTTTTCACTTTTTATTTATTGCGTTGGCTGCAGCTACCCGAGTGATGGGCAATTCTTAAGCATTAGAAAGAAAATAAAACTTGAGGTAATTTTGCGTCTACAACGCAACAAAAAGGTGCGAACTATATCACAGTACTTCGCCTTTCCCTCCCCCCAAATCTGGCCTTCGTAACTAGGGGCAATTGATGACTTAAAGGTTGTTCTGAAATCACCCACCTGCACACACATAATGATGACCAACAGTATTGACAAGAGGAAGGACGTTGACACGATCATGTCCACCGAGCGTTGGGGACCACGCCTCTGTGCGCAAATTAAAAAACAAAAAACAGATAAAAATGAATCACTATAAAATTCGCGTTATTCCTCCATCCACATCGTTATTGGTATCTCAAAAATGCTATCATCGTCATCAACTCCATCGTTCCATCACCACCTTTTATTAGTTTTTAAATTGCTAGTATGATGGTAATGTTGATGGTTGTGTGACAAAAATACATTTTCCTAAACAAATAGTCCTACTGCAAGACATTAACACACGCACTAGCTGTCTGCCAACATATATGTCGTGATTTGACATTAACACACGCACTAACTGTCTGCTAACACTCATGTCGTGGTTTGCTCATTTAAAGTCGCAGTAACAGACGTATCAGTCATAGTTACAAAGGTCACATGGTCTTGTAACATGTCCGATGGCTCAAGTATTGCGTCGACGCTAAAGAGTAATTCATATTTGGCAAGGGAGGGGGGACTGGGATTAAGATTGCCCAGCTTGTCTTGGGATGGTTTGTTCTCTCACTCAGTGCCACTGTAGTTGCCTCGGAAGCTCCGAGGTGATCGGGGTGTCAAGGGTTCGATTCCCGCTTGGGGCAATTTGGGTTTTTTCTTCAAGGTTTTACTTACACGTGCCACTTGCCATGGTTAATTACAGCGTGACAGAGTTTGACTTCTCTGAGGATGATCACAACTGCAGTCGCACTGCAGTAAAAGTCATTTGAGAGTTCTAGCAACGAGGGCGCTAACGCCGACCACGGCGGAAAAAACAATGGTGAATACAATAGCTGCACGTTAGAATGCACCGTTCTGACCACCCACACGCTGTCGTCTTGAAAATTACAACATGAAAAGCCTAATTTGGGAGTCCTTACATTTACGAGAACGATTAGAAGATTTTCTCAAATTTCTTTTATCTTTATGAAGGCAATCTTAACCTTTTTCTCTTCAAAAAGCGTAACTAGGACAAAAGAAAGAGCAAACCAGAAATATGTTTTCCTGTAAGCCGTCGTCGTCAATGTTGCTGTTCTCGTTGCTTAAGTTCTCTATTTAAATCGCGATGCATCAATGTCATTGGAACAAACCTTTAAGAGTGATCGAAGGGACAGCCAGGTCTTAATATTGCGGACCTTGTGGAGACGGAAATGAGGTAACGCAGCTCGGCGTGCCTTGCGTGACGATGTTAACCAACCAAACAACTTGGCATAAAGACATCGCTGTAACGCAACAAACAACAACCATTCTTACTCTTAGGTTCTTTAATTAAGTCTGTTCAATTCAATAACATTGTGTAGCTTTCGAAAACTTCAAGAGTGTTCAGTGTTTCAACTGAGGAAAATCTATGGCTAAGAGGGGGGAGGGGGGGGGGTGTGCAAGATCAAGAATCCCGTGGGTAAGGCGATATAGAAAATTGTCAAAGAAAAGGGGCATCAAAATAGTATTCACACATAGAAGAACTCGTGTAGAGATAACTAAACAAATTCAAATTCCTCCAGCTGCTAAAATATCAAATAGTAATCGCGTTCTGCATGTCTATCACGTTTTTTCGTTAGTTATGTTTTTTTTAAACCTTTCTTTGCTAGTCCCATAAAAAATAAACTCTCTTCCGTCACATGTTTTCGGTCCGACCTCGTTGAGCTGCGTCCTTCGCAATTCAGTCCATGACTGCAAGTAAGGGCGATTAGCTCGCTAGATATTATTATTATTATTATTGTTATTATTATTATCCTACAACACAGCGCTGTCATCTTCTCTTTCATTACTCGCTCATTTTCTTGTTATCGCAACTTTCTGTGTTTTCGCATAAACTCGTCGATGATTCTCGGTTCAGTTCTTTATATAGACACTGTTAACAAACACAAAAACCTCGTATGCGCTCTAATTTGTGTAGATCTGATAGAGAGTGAAGGGCAGCAACCAACTATTTAGTCTCGATTCACATTCCATTTACAGCTCTCACGCCACGATCAAGTCTTTTAAAAATTCGAAAATATTAGCGTTGCCTTTTTTCTCATTTCCCATCAATATTTCATTTTCTTAATTTATTTCTTTTTTAAAAATTTCGCCTCCACTTTCCTCCGCTCCTTTATTCGTGGGCAAATATGAAAAACAATGTATATAAAAAATCATTCTAGAAAGGAGCACCGCGAGTTCGAGTCGATGCATTAAAACTAAACTAAACTAAACTTTATTTATTTAACGAGGGTACCTAACATATGGCCCTCGGCACATATGTTGGCATTATTTCAAAGTCGATTTTATGGAGATGGGGAACCGGAGAATCCGGAGAAAAACCGTCAGAGTCAGAAGAAGATCGACAAATCTTAGCCCACATGGAAACCCGTGGGTCCATAGAGGTGGGAGGCGCGAGCGCTAACTACTCGGCCATCCTGACTCCCCAGCATTTCAAGGTACTATCTATATAAGTGTTCGTTTTTACCTGTCTGTAGGATCTCTCAGCGACACAAAGGAGGAAGAAAAACGCAAAACTAAGAACCAGTCTGGCCAGCATACTGATTAACACAATTGCACGTGACCTAGGAAGAACAAGAAAGCACGTGACGTACCCGGGAGCCGAACAACACATTTGTAAGATACACTGCACGAGTTTTGAAAAAAAGGCAGGTGAGACCGTGGGCCTGGGGGAAAGGCAGAGTACACAAATTTATTATACAGCAAGTCAATTACTGATAGGCCGAAAATCAGTCAATCCGAGCAAACGAGGTTTATCAATCAATAAATTTTTCACAAGCACCCAAACTTTCCGTTTTTGATAAAATTAATATAAATTTATCTCAAATCAAAGACTACAACGTTTATTATAAAATGCACCTATATTTCGGTCATTTTAAAAGATCTTCCTCAGGATAAATTTATAATATTCTATGTTTTAAAAACATTACAGTTAAAAGGAAACGAAAGAGTCGATAAATCCAGACAGAAACAATTCGATGAATAAAGTGCAGAAAGGGTATAGCTGAACAAAGAAATAAAAGTATACAAGACGAGTGTTTTTAAAATTTAAACAAAGAAATAAAAGAACGAAGAAATATAAGTATATAAGGAGAATGCTTTTAAAAGTTTCAAAAACACTTCACACACACATGCATACAGTACTAGAGTACGACGCAGTCATTAGAAAATCTCTTGCGAGGAACTTAAGGCGCTTAAAGTTACCAATAAAAACTGATTATCCATGAACAACACTTGAACGTTTAAAAATAATGATAGTGAAGATATGGAGAATATACGGCCTGGCGCTAACGCATTTTACAAATCCAAGGGAAAAAATATTATTGACAACGCCTACAAGCCAAATTTCACGAAGAAGTCGGTTGCTGTACCTCCACGCAAAACCAAACATGATCCGTAGAGCTTGCTGAAGCCCAGCTATCGTGTTCAGATCGAACGTTTCCTAAAGGTAAAAGAATGGCTGATATTGAGACTGTTATAGGAAAGTGCCAACAAAGCTAGGTTAAATCTTTAACTTGCACAGTGCACACTGTTTACACGGAGCCGTCTCTTTTTTTGAACGAAATTTTGTTTAAACGAGACGGCTATTCGGCTACCGGCGTCTTCAGTCTTCGGCAGTACTTTAATGAATTTGTTAATGATTTGCAAATCAAAGAAGCACTGCATATTCTTTGGGAAAAGCCCTCGCTGAATGTCAAACACTTTATTAGCACCAAACTTGAACTGTAATATGTCACGTACCACTGTAATCCACATAATAATTCTATTTATCACAATATATTTACATAGTAGATCGGTGAAATACAGAGCGTATCAGTCACCCATATCAATCACATGTGGTGATATCAAAACAGCCAATCAGGACGCACGATTTCCATATCATCACGTGTGAATGATATGAAACTTTCCCGCCGTTGAACAACTTGTAAAACTTATTTTTATTGTTTCGCTGAATAGATTTAGTTGTTTTAGACATTTGGCTGACTTTGTTATCATGCCGCGTGATATTTCAAAATCAATGTTATTAAAATTTAAATTTGGTAAATTTTTGAACCATTTTCTGTGTCAGTAAAAATATTAATTTTGCATTAAACCCAGAATCTCACTTAGTATGTGATAAAAACAAAATTACATGGCCACTTGGAGATACGAATTTTATCTTCTCGTGTTGAAAATATCTCACTCGTTCGCTGTGCTCACTCGTGAGATGATTTTTCAACACTCGAAGATAAAATTCGTATCTCCGTGCGGCCATGTAATATCCTCTATTAATCTTAGTGTCTATCACTAATGTCATTATTTTTCCTATATATACAAAACCAATTTACAAATTCATTTTTAAAAAGCACTTAAAAAGGCAGAAGACGCTGCCGAAACGTGTCTATTAAGAAAATCAAAGTTGTCGTGTATGTGTTAAAAATTTGTACAGTTCGGTTGCTTCCGTGTATAAGAAACGCATAAACGGGCAAATTTTCAACCGGTTAAAAGATAACCCGGAAGCCTGGGTTCTCATATTTAAATATAAATTTTAGACACAGTTTTAAGATGTTAGGTAGTTTACAAACTCATCTTGCAACTTTATGAAGCAACACGACAGCAAGGGAAACCTCACTTCAGATGAGACGGTGATAATGATTCTTATATTTATTATAATCTCTCCTTTAGGCAATCTTTTCAGGACTAACTTACAATATTTAAACAAAAGGAAAGAATGTACAAAGTTACAGTAAGACTATAAAACCAGTACATTAAAATATTACTGAAGTGGTAAATTATCCTATAAGAAACTTTATAGCTTTTTATAAAATGTTACAGCTTTCAATGAAAGCAAACTGCGTATGAAAAATGTTATAGCTTTACAAACTTTATGGAGAACTAAACAACTAAATTAGAACTAATGCCACGTTGATACTCACTCCAGTAGTATAGATACGAAAAACCAGCGGCACTAGAGACAAGGCAGCGGACACTACACAACCAAAGTGTAAATATCCCATGTTCCACTTATGAGAATCCTGCCAAACGGAAATATGTAGTAAGCATGTTAAAAAGGAAAATACTTTTTGGAGCTTAATTGCTCGTTAAATCGTTTATCTTCGGTATCGGTAGTGTTCAAAAGGCGAGTCTGTCTTTGACGTCCATGACTAGTACTGGACACTGATCCATTGTAGGTGGGCTCCCAACGGAACTGAGCGGGTGGCTGGTAAACGAGGCAGCGTTGCTCAGTGGTTAGGGTGCCGGACTTGAATGGAGAGTTGTCCCGGTTTCAAATTCCAATCTGACCAATGGCCGGATTTGGCTTCGGCGAGCCCAGAGTCAAATTTGTAAATAGCCATCTGGTCTGCCTCTAACTAATTGGGATTCTTAAATATATATATATAGTCGTGTTTGCTCGGAATTTTAACTATGACAATGAAAAGCCCCTTGGGAGAGGTGTCATTACGTTGTTATTATTCAATATCATACAGCTGAGTCGACCGAAACAAGTCGATAAAGTGTCTTGGTCAAGGACACAGCACAGTGGTCGACCTCCATCTCATGACCCTAGGATTACAAGCCAGTTAAGCCACTATTACCCGTTAGCAGTTCATAATTAGTATTCTAAAAATACCATGACATAAAGATGATAGCCGAGGATAGTTTTGCAAAAAGCCAAATGCTAGGTAAAAACCATTAAATGTTCTCAATAACAAAGTTAAAGGATTTAAAACCAAACTTTTCACGGTATAGGTAAATCAAGTGTAATTGGAGTAGCTAACGAGACTACTAACTTCACAATGATGACCAATCATGAGAGCGTGCAAAATAACTCGGCCAAAACTCAAGGACCTTTAAAAAGCAATGCATTTTGAGACCCAAAACTTTGAAACCAAAATTTTAAGACTTTTAAATTCTGTACTTTTTAAAATTACAATGTTTATATGAACTTCGAAGTGATCATTTATCGCAATGCACCACAAAAGCTCATTAAAAATCTGTTTAATACCTACCACTTTTTTTACGATTGCTGCGCTAATCTCTAAAATGGACAACTGAGCTTTCTGGCACTGTCTTCCCTCCCATACAGACACCATCACTGGAAATTGAAGAGGCAAACTTATAGTATTCACAGGACTCGTATGAATACTAAAATACCAAACTATAAGCCGTTTACATGATACTTTTACTAGGTAACAAAGGTGTCAAGGCCATTTGAAAATCCCTCGTTATACAAAACCGTTCGCTGGAAAATAAAGTAAAAACAATGTTCTAAAAATTCTTTCTTTACGTAGGCGTAGTCAGCAAACAGTTGCTGCGGTTTTTGGAGCAAAAAAAATTTGAGTAAAGCGTAAAGTGGTGCATTTATATAGCGCCTTTACATGTAAATATGTTCAAGGGCTTTCCAATTATCAGTTTAAGCACGCGTAGGTGTAAATGGAAGCCGATTTAAAGCGGTCCATGCCTTTAGCAGGAAAATAGTTCACCTAAATATTCAACCTTCGACCAGGCCGGGGATCAAACCGGGGACCTCAGGATCGGGAGGCAGAGATCTTAGCACTGAGCAAACCCCTCCGCATTGTTTTGTTTAACAAGTATCATGGCTAACTCTACAACCAGAACTTGAACAGTAATTTTAGAATATCTGTTACTACTACCTTTTTCAGCTATTGACGGCGCCACGGCAGCTCCCATTCCTTTGCTGTTTTCCTGAGAACAAAAAGACATGACACAACAGTTGTATCTTCACCTCGCTCCACCATTGTATTTACTCTATACATCCGGTAAGTCCCAGTAAGTAGCAGTAAAAACTCCGTATACCACTAGCCTTCATGACACGTCAACTAAGGGTACATTACTTCACTGACGAACGACCTGTATTCCTCAGTAACTAGCAGTGTCCAACTCATATATCACCTGCAAGTCCCAGTAGCCAATGGTATATACTGCAAATACCACCAAAAAAACATGCCTAAGAACCAAATTTGAATGTCTGAATAACTATTAATTTATCCTTCATATACCAAGAACCAGTAACTTGCAGTATATACTTCATATACCACCACATCAAAGTCCCGGTATCTTGCAGTATATACTTCATATATCAACAACGTCAAAGTTCCAGTAACTTGTAGTACATACTTCATATACCACCAACATCCAAGTCCCAGTAAGCTTGTAGTATATACTTCATATCCCACCAACGCCAAAGTCCCAGTAGCTTGCAGTAAATACTTCATATAAGACCAACCTGCACATCCCAAGCGAAGGGATCCTCCTCGTCGTAGTTTGCCGAGTCCATATCCATGTCCGAGTTGTCACTCTCAGTTGTGGAACCCGTGGAGTCTCCAGAGTCGCTCACCTCCTCCTCGGTTTTGTCGTTGTTTTCTGTTTCATCTTCCTCAACCGAGTCTTTGCCTTCTTCTAAACGCCAGCGTTGAAAAAAAGCTTCTGTTAGAACATTACAGCTGATTTAGATTGAAGAGACGTTGTTTCAAAATGTGGCCAAATTTTGAAAGTTAAAATAGCTACCTAAATGAATGAAAAAAAGATAAACTTCTTTACACTCGGAAGGAAGGTTTCAGGAAAACAGTAAACAAAGAACAGTGGATGATATAGGAGTTTTGTGGAAGAATTGTTCTTGAGCTACAGCGACTCACATGGGGAGCTGAGTCACTGACGGGACTCGAGCCCGAAATCCTTTGATTACCAGTCAGATGCTCTAACCACTGAGCTACAGGAACTCACATGGGGAACAGGTCACTTAGCTTGGTTCTGTAGATGGAACAGCTGGTATATATCCTGCTGCTAACTGCTATAGGCTCAATATATATTGATAAAGCTTGTCGGTCACTTAAGCGAATACCCAGCAACTTAATATAATCTCGGATTTAAAGATAAACTTAAATCAAACTCAATTAGGGCCTGACTCCGGCATTTGGTTTTGAACTATGCCGAGCAACGATGTCTCAAATCATTTTTTGAGTTTACGTGATTTTGTGTCGAACATTTCAAGATTCAATCAGACTGTAAAGAAACCATTTTGAACCAGTCGACAATCATGAACAAGTTCTAACGATTGGTTTAAACGAAACACAGAGCAAGGACACGAGTTAAAATTCATGGAGAACAACATCATACAATCTAACCTAATTCGCTTGGTCGTCCTTTTCTCTGTCGCAGATCGGAACTAGGACTCCCTCGCGAAGAGATGTTCTCAACCACACCGTTAGGCATTTCACATCGATGACCATTATCAAAACTGTGTTTCTTCTGGTGACTAAGCCGATGCCTTTAAACAAAATGTATATGATCAAAGGCGCTTAACAATGATTCACAGTTGACTGGCATTGAGGGTCTTAGATAGTCCGCTATATACGGCTCACAACTATATTCATTAAGAGTTGACTTCTGTTAGTGTAGACAGACCACGACACCGGGATCACCCTAACTTTTTTCGACAAATGTTGTGCGTTCTTTTAAGTCCCCCGATAGAAGAATTAGAGACTGGGCCTACGGTTTATAGCCCTTATCGGAGAAGATGTGAAGGTCTAACTGTTTAAAGATATCAGAGCAAAGGCAGAACCTTCTCCTCAGTTGTTTTAAGACCCTGAGTGAAGGTCCGGCACCGGGAATCGAACCCGGCCTCCCGCAGGAAAGACTGGTGCCTTACCAACTGGGCTAACCAGGCGATGGTTTAGCGTCGTTTAGCGTCGATGGTTTTAGACCGCCGCCTGGTTAGCCCAGTTGGTAAGGCGCCAGTCTGCAGTGCGGGAGGCCCGGGTTCGATTCCCGGTGCCGGACCTTCACTCAGGGTCTTAAAAAAACTGAGGAGAAGGTGCTGCCTTTGCTCTAACATCTGCAAACGGTTAGACCTTCGCGTCTTCTCGGATAAGGACGTTAAACCGTATGTCCAGTCTCTCGCTCCTTCTATCGAGGGACTTAAAAGAACCCACACACTTGTCGCAAAGAGTAGGGTAGCGATTCGGTGTTGTGGTCTGTTTCTGTTTCTTCCACTGGGGGCACTTCTTATCGGCTGCTAGTTGCACCATAGAATGTGAGCCGCTCTAGTGGACTTTCTAAGACCCTCAACTGTCTGACCTTGTATATACTTGCAAACAGGTTCTGAAAAGCCCCGAGGGGAGAACTTGTATATATTGTATTGTATTGTCCTTATCAGAGGACGTTTGCAAATATTAGAGCAAATAATCATTTTCTCCTCAGTTGGGAGGTGTCCATAAAGTGAGGCTCAACAGTAAGCCAAAAGAATAACATTAAGAGCTATGAAAAAAGCATTACTTTCGCGCAACTTTGGCTTGCTTTCTCGTCTTCATTTCCTTGAAGGAATCCGTGGAGACAACATGTGTGTGCAGTATCCCTAACAAAACCATGACCTGCAAACCGAATTAAAAGAAAATACACTGTAAATTCCAAAATCTCAAAACCAATTCAAATCCCAGTAAGGGCTACATTAGGAATAGCGGGCTAAAAAATAGTCCAATAAGGTACTACTTTGGCCCCCTTGAGCTCTAAAGAATCCGTGGAGACAACATGGGTGCCGGTGCAGTATCCCCAGTAAAGCAATGTCCTGCATACCCACATATAAACACATATAACAATAATTTTCAATAATCCTGTCACCTCTCCACACCATTTTACTCAGCGGAAGGGCCGTCAGTCCTAAATGTTATTTTTTATCTATTTTTATAAGACGTAAAGCTTCAACAATATTTCTACATATCCTTTCAGTCCTGGTCTGTTTATCAACACCTAATGAAAAGATGAGAACATGGACAGAGACAGCGAGAGTAGCTACAGACAGAAAGAGATGGAAAGACACAATAAGAAGCCCTATACTCCAAGTTGGAGTAAGGAACTAACAAGAAGAAGAAGAAGATTGGTTATAGATGGGAGAATTTAGCAAAACATCATTTGACGTATGGATTGAGGGGCTGAAAGGGTTAAGTAAGCAGGAACACATACCACTGCTGGTCCACATGCCTCGGTCCATTCCACAACCTGAAGAGAGGACGAACAACTAAGCGGATGATCATAAAACGACAGCAACAGTCACCTCTAATGACTAGAGACCTTGAGCACAAGCCGTCCGTGTCTCCACGGTGGCCAACCGGAAATCAAATATCGGTAGTTGACGCGTTCTTGCACATGTCATGTGGTCGCGATGATCGTCACGGAGGCCGCCACGACGCTTCTCACCTTCGTGTTGATTTTCTCGTCGAGACCGTAAACGGGGCGAGGTTTATTAGAATTTCGTATGAAATGATCAAATAAAGCACCAAAAGATTGGGACAAAAATCTTTGTTTACGTTTGGACCTTTTAAGTTAAGTTTTCGCGCCCTTTTTCCAGAGCGCACCTCCCTCATGGTGAGGCGCCAAAAACGCCATACTCAGTCAAGTCTACTCACAGTAAACACATCTCCGTCGTGAAGAAATTTTCCGGTACTTAAGGTCTCTAATACCACCATTGCAACTACTTCTCGTGGAATTTTCAAAAAAAAAAGTAAATTTTTTCTTGCAGGACTAGGAAGAGCTGCCAAAAGGTTGCTAATAATTTTGCATCCCCAATTACACAGAACGGTCTCTTCCTTTTTTTTAACAAATCCTACGAGGAAGATTGTAACAAGGATCTATACTCTTGTTCTGAGCAAACCCCAACACTAATAGACTGTTAATAAAAAATGAAACGTTGAGTGAAAAAGTTAAGTGGTGCATTTAATCAGCGCATTTCATATATGAATGTGTTCAAAGCGCTTTACAATAATCAGTTTACCCCCATCTGATGCAAACTGACGGAAGCTTTTTCTTTTAGTCGGCTTCGGCTATGCATATTAATTTTGAACATTGTTAATTCCAGTGTGTACGGCACAATTTCTAAAATTGCTTGTAAATTCTCTAAAAATCCAAAAATAAAAAATCTAACTCCGTCAATCGATGGGGAATATCCCTTAGGGTCGTTGTGGGAAGTTTTATTGCGATGTTATGAGAATTGACGGAGTTTTTGCTCTTTCAATCGGCCTCGGCTATGCATATTAATTCTGAACCTTGCGAACGGCGCAATGTGAAATCACTAGCAAATTCTCTAAAAATCCAAAAATCAAAAATCTAACTCCGTCAATCGAAGTTTTATTTCGATATAATGCGAATTGACGGGGCCTAAGGGGTTTTTCAAGAAACATCGCCCCTCAACAACAACAAGATTAGTAGCGATTGGGGACCAGTTTCTGGTTCAATAAAAGCTTTGAGAATTATTACAAACCTTCAGCTGATCGTAGTAGTCCGTACAGTAGACCGCCAACGAGAAGATCTCACTGATATACAGTAACAGGAACAGTAGCCATAGTCTGGTTGACGTTTGTTTTCTCCACCTGAACAAGAAACACACATATTTCAGCATACGTTTTTTTTACATAAGAACCAGTAAATTTGGCCGAGGCTCATTGTTCTTAATTTTTTTGGCGATTTGAGCCTTAAATTGTTCTTCATTTGTTCTTCTTTTTATGTGTGGTTCAAATCGAAAAAAAAAAAAGGTCTAAGGTACTGCAATACATGTATTTGAAAACAGATTGCTTGGCGGGTGTATTCTTGATAAATTCATCCCCTGACTCATTCGAGCCCCGAGCCTCAGCTTGTTCTTGAATTGTTCTCAAATTTTGGCCAATCATCGGCAAATTTTTGCAAATTGTCGCCTATATCGAATTTTTATCGCCTTATATCTTTAGTCTTACTTTTAGACAATCACAAAGAAATAAAACTAACAACTTGAAATTCTCATATATTTTTTCCGTTGTGAGTCATAACGTTGTGGGTCAGAATTCGGCTCCTGTCTTTCCAAATTTTTAAGTTATGTCCTAATTTCATTCTTCTATTTTCTATTGTTTCTTGAAATTAACCTTAACGCAACTCTTCCGTATGTTGTAACTGATGAATGACGGCCTAACTACTGCAAACTCGATAAAAACTATTGAACTATCACTTCCTGACAATCTTTTAAGTGCATCGTCTTGTAACAGTTTAAAACGATGTCTCTGACGGGATACAAGTCCGCAACCCTCTGATTGCAGTCAGATGCTCTACCCACTGAGCTACAGCGACTGACATGGGGAGACGAGTCACTGACGGGATACAAGTCCGCAATCCTCTGATTGCAGTCAGATGCTCTACCCACTGAGAACAGCGACTGACATGGGGAGCCGAGTCACTGACGGGATACAAGTCCGCCACCCTCTGACTACCGGTCAGATGCTCTACCATATGAGCTACAGAAACTCGCATAGGGAGCCGAGTCACCCGTCCTTGTCTATTCCCGCTTTATCTATTTTCCTCTTTAACGGGAAATATTCAATCTGAACAATGTTTCTTGTTTTGTGTCAGCCCTAAATGAAGTGTCAAAGTCAAATTCGTTTTCCCTACCAAGGTAAAATTGCATTAGCATGCACGCACACTCGTATATAAACAGAGGCAAATTTTGTATTACACGAACCTTGTCAACAGTCAAATTCATTTTCCCGATCCAGGTAGAATTACATTAGCATGTCCACACTCGCAAATAAATAGAGGCAAATTTTGTATTGCACGAACCTTGTCAACAGTCAAATTCGTTTTTCCGACCGAGGTAGAATTGCATTAACATGTCAACACTCGCAAATAAATAGAGGCAAATTTTGTATTGCACGAACCTTGTCAACAGTCAAATTCGTTTTCCCGACCGAGGTAGAATTGCATTAGGATGTCCACACACGTAAATAGAGGCAAATTTTGTATTGCACGAACCTTGTCAACAGTCAATTTCGTTTTCCCGACCGAGGTAGAATTGCATTAGGATGTCCACGCACGTAAATAAATAGAGGCAAATTTGGTATTACACGAACCTTGTCAACAGTCAAACGTGTTTTTTCGACCGACACAGAATTGCATTAGCATGCACGCACACTCGTACATAAATAGAGGCAAATTTTGTGTTACACGAGTCTTGTCAACAGTCAAATTCATTTTCCCGATCGAGGTAGAATTGCATTAGGGTGTCCACACACGTAAATAAATAGAGGCAAATTTTGTATTGCACGAATCTTGTCAACAGTCAAACTCGTTTTTCCTACCGAGGTAAAATTGCATTAGTGTGTCCACACACGTAAATAAATAGAGGCAAATTTAGTATTGCACGAACCTTGTTGTCAGTTAAGCCCTTTTTTCCCGACAGAGGTAGAATTACATTAGCATGTGCACACTTGTATAATCGCGTTAAACTATTTTGTGTCACACGCACGTCTTTAATACTCAAATTCATTTTCCCGAGCAAGATTAAAGACATATTTTAAATTCTACATTAACAGCACACCTCAAGGGTCTGTTGCACAACTAGAAAACACCAAACAACGCCAAACCAATGACGTTACTACAGAAATTACTTACGTTTATAATGCGTCATTAAATGTCGACTTTCTCCCCTGACGTCTAAATTACTTTTTTTGTAAGGAATCTCACCTCGTATGGTACCGCGAGCGCACAACAAGACACCAAGGAAACGTCACACCCAAACGTAACTGTTTCCAATCAGACTTTAAAAGGAACCGCATAGGCGTGGCATTATATGATTGGTCGCCGAACCAACACTAAATCGCCAACACAAAATACTGAACTTTAAAACTATCAATGGTGAGGCAGGCGGCCGTCAAACATCTTTAAAATAAGCTGTCAATCACAGTCAGCAGAAACCATAAAATGTCCCACGGGCAGAAATCCTTTAAAAGAGGCAGTACTGACAGAATAGGACTTTCAAATGTTACTCAAACCACATTAGCTTGTTCAACTGAAAATTAAGGATTATACGTGTAGTCGTATTTCTTCCATCCGATTTCACGGTACACCGATGAGAGGCCTGAACAGACCTTGGACACTAGGTAAAACCTGTTCCGTGAATGGTAAGTAAAATCTAGTTATTCCTTCAAAACAGTGTCAATTCGCACGAATGAATATTTTCTTTATTCAAACTAATCGAGCGAGAAACTCAACTGTGCCAACTCTACAACAACTTAGCCGGTTAAAGTGTACAGCACAACAACGAAATATACTTCACCATCACTGTGTGAACCTGATATATAGTTCGTACGATAAATTCCTCTTCGGGTCGTTGTCTAGATGTAATGAGGGTAGGCACTATAAAACATAAGAAAAGTCCTTTTCAACTGGCCAGTACGTTTGCCTCGCACAAATCGATGGTCTTTATAATTTGTTTTTATGAAGCTTTGGTTCAAACCTGCTGTATTTCTTTCCGTTAGTGACTATCTAAAAATTTATCGTATTTTGCCTCTTTTCATGACGGAATAACAACAAAGAAAAAAATTATTCCAGCTAGCTAAGTATGTTGGCGACCATAAATTACTTCAACTTGACTTACTTTTGGGTATGTTACACTCACGCATGTCAGTCCTTGCTTCGATAAAAAAATCAACTTAATTTTCCTTCTAAAGTTGTCGATACATAGCGATGGAGTTAAATGAAACTGTAATAATTGTACATCCACAAACTGCTGTCAGCGACACGTTCGATTTGTGTCCATGCGAGTGAGGGTAGAGTTCATCGTTGTTCATGTAGGATTCGTTGACGGTGACAAAATTAATTCACGGAGCAGTTAAATAGGAGCAGTAAAAATCAGATTAAAGCATATGACTGTTGTTAACTCAGGCAGAGGAAAAATTATCATAAAGACAAAACTTTATAATGTCGCACGCACGTGGTGATTTCTGTTTTAAAGTATCTCTGATGTTTTGTGTCTGAAAGGTTGTTTCAGTACGATATTGATTCGACAAGCTCCGTATTTTCCCGGTTTGGGTTAGCTGGCAACAAAATTGACATACAGACGAACCGGCCCGATATAAGAATTAGTTTCATTTCTTCTACACGTTGTTACCAATCTAAATTTTGCAAATTTTCCACGACTTTCCACGACAATAATCAAAATTCCGTAACTTTTCAAGCCTGGAGAATGAAATTCTAAAATTTCAACTGAACTTTCCTGGGTTTGCGTGTGGGCTGAGATTTGTCGATCTTCTTCTGACTCCGAGGGTTTTTCTCCCTGTGCCGTCGAGCGATTAAACAAAAGCCACTGGCTTGGGAGAATGGGATTAGTTTTTTTTAGTTTAGTACACAATAAACCAATGCCCACGTTACAACACTGGTGCAGTCCTATAGCGATATAGATCCGCTCTAACCGCCATGCCGACTGGCTAGCGTTGTTGGTAAGACGCAAGTCTGTTGTACTAGGACCGGGTTCGACTCCCGGTGCCGGACTTTCACTTAAGATCTTAAAATAATTGAGGAGACAGTGTTGCTTTTGCTTTAACATCTGCAAACGGTTAGACCTTCGCGTCTTCTCGGATAAGGATTTTAAACCGTAGGTCTCGGGTTGCAGGCCTCGAAAGAGACCTTGAGTCCTAATGCCTGTTTTCCCGTGACTCCTTGAGTCAAAATGTTACAAAAACAAAAAACAAAACTAACTGTTTTACTTTAAACTTTCTAGATATTAAAGAACGGTAATACCATTAGCAGGCGAGCTAAGATGAGAGCCTCTGTTACATCGAGGGCAGCTTTAAGACAAGAAACTGAAAGTTGAACGAAATAATTCTTTTTTCAACAAGTTGTCAAAGTTTTCAGCCACCGGTTTGTCAGTTAAAATAAGGTTAGTAACGCCAAAGGAATTCTTAAAGCCACACACAATAGTTGTGGTTGATTTCTTCCTCCGTTCTTTTTTAAATATTGCAAGAACATTTCACTATCTATGAAAACTGAGGACTTTTAGTTTAATCCTGCAGATGGCAAGAACATCAAAACTTAATATTTTTCGTCCCTGCAGTTTAGGACGTGGGATAAAATCTCCTTAGTTCTTTTCGGTTCATAGTCACTTGATTATACTAAAATGCATTTGGAGCAACAAAAATTAAACACGACATAACGCTCTTTCACTCTATTGTCTATCAATCTGTATTTAAGTGGGCAGCCGCCTCTAGAGAGTGAAGCCTATAAGGAATAACTCAGTTAAAGCCTTAGCAAGTCCTAAGCCAAGTTACGTATCAGTCGGACACAAAATAAAAACTCGTTAAAAAAATATAAAGATTTATTTGTTTACGTTTATGGTATTGCTTGTCTGTTTTAGCACCACAACCGGCCATTTTCACCAATGGGAGACACCAATAGGCCAGGTTATACATCACTCTCCACAAGACGTGAGCCAGAAGAACGAAAACCACACCATACAAACTTTGACTTGGGAAGCTGTAAATCCCAAGGAAAACATGGGTACTACAAAAGAACAAATGAGAACGAACAAGAACACGAGAGTAAAAAAGATGGAAGTAGCAATGATCTAAAAAGACATGACTCCAGCAAACAAAAGCCACACCATAAAAACCCTGACTTGGGCAACTGTAATTCCAAAGTAAAACATGGATACCACAGAAGTAAAAATGAGAACGAACCAGAACACGCAGTTATTAAAGGTAGAAGTAGCGATGATCTCAAAAGTCATGACTCCAGCAAACGAAAGCCACACCATACAGGCCCTGACTTAGGAAGCTGTAATTCCCAAGTAAAATATGGATACCACAAAAGTACAAATGAGAACGAACGAGAACCCGTGGGTATTAAGGGTGGAAGTAGCAGTGATCTGAAAAGATGTGAGTCGGGCGAACGAAAGCCACACCATACAGGCCCTGACTTGGGTAGCTGTAATTCCCAAGTAAAATATGGATGCCAAAAAAGTACAAATGAGAACGAACGAGAACCCGTAGGTATTAAGGGTGGAAGTAGCAGTGATCTGAAAAGATGTGAGTCGGGCAAACAAAAGCCACACCATAAAAGCCCTGACTTAGGTAGCTGTAACCCCGAAGCAAAGTATGGATCAACCGAGAACGTACAAGAACCTGCAGAAAATAAGGGTGGAAGTAGCAATGGTCTCCGATCAACAGAATCATCATGCAATGCACCAAACTCCGACCTAACCAAACCGGTTTACAGAAGAAAATTTCGGCTTTTGGATCAGGTAAAGGTAAAGTCAAGACCACGCCCGGATGATGAGTTCTGGTGGCCACCAGGAAAATACCAAAAAGGAAACAAAGGCAGTCTCAAGAACTATCAAGAGACGTCACCTTGTCCTCTGGAGCAGAGAAGCCTAAGCGCCTCAAGTACCATGACAAAAGACGCTCTCCATTATCACAAATCAAATATACAGTATCACTGCCTAGCAAACGAAATTGGAGAAAAAACAAATATGGTTAAAAGTTGTGGTGAAAAAGAAAGCGCCAGCCAAAATTGTCCAATAACATCAAACGAAAAACCAGAAAAAGTCAGTAGACTAACACAAATGGAGCAAAGGGAAAGACCCATAGCTCCAAACGTTCGCGCTAGAAAACCAGTTCATTCAGTCACTGTGATGCCGTTATCGTTCAAGCCAAGTTACGAAAAGTTGGATGCCAACCCAGAAAACACCAGTAAAGAAACTACAAGCTCTTCACCCATCCATGACACTCCTGTAACAGCGGAAACCCTAAAATCAAAGGTGATGGCAGCAATTCCATTTGAAGAACAGGCTGTTTTTGAAATTCAACAGCACTTGAATCTTTCAAAATCAGCAAGTGATCGCAAAAATGCAATGCCATTTGTGCAAGGGGAGAATCTGAAACAAGAAACGACGAGCAATGGCAAGAGCGGATACGCCAAACCAGAGTTTCTAGGCAATGCTAAAAATGATCATATGAAGATACAACAACACCAACGCTCTTTAATTTGTTCTCCCTACCCGGAAGCTAATTCTAAATTAGAAACCACAAACCAATACATCCGCTCCGAGATAGACAGATTGAAACAGCGAAGTTTTCTTCCAGTTATCAAAAAACTTGAACCCACACCACCGCAGAGTCCTACACCTGACAAACAAAACAATTTACAGACTATGTCCTGTTTAGAAGCCAAAGAAGCGGATGGCAAGAACCCATGGCAAAGGCCTACAAACCAAGAAACCAGGAGTATGCAAAGAAGCCTTCGTCAATCACCTCTGCCAATTTTAAGTTCAGAGTTAAATTCATTTTACAATGAATCTACGTCTTCCTACAGAAGTAGCCCGGCATGTTCTCCGTTGAGAAACCAAAGTACATCCTTTCTTAATATCAATGATTCAAGAAGACGGTCAAAGTCCCAGCAAAGTGATGGGCAGCAAAGCCCAAGGCTTCAAGAACGGTGGTTATCACAGACAACTTCCCCTAAAACATGCGAACCTGGTTTAACAGTCTTAGCAGACCATGGAGGCCCATTTAAATTTCAATGCAATGTTTCCCCTACGACTCGCAAATCTCCAGGGGCTGATAGTTGGGGGCATTGTTTGCCTCTAGAACCAAAGGTGTTTCTTGATCAGATATCATTGTCGCAACGGGCCGTCCCACGCACTGTAATCAACAACAATCAATTAGACAACACTTCCAAAATGCGTCCTCGTGAACGATCTGTCAGTCCTATCTTGTATCATATGCCCTTACCTCTCAGCTTTAGTCCCGTATTTCTAGGACCAATTACACCCAATATTTGCAGTCCTTCTTCGTCTCTCGACTCCAGCAGCCCGAGAGTCTTCAGTGGTCAAGACTCTCTTACCAAACCAACTGAACGGCAGGCTCAAGAGCCGTTGAACAAGTTCTTACCTCCTTGGGTAACAGCTTGTGCTGGGCTAAACAGCAGTGGTGTGCATGCAGCTTCTCGGCTGGCTGAAAACTCAATAGCTGTGAACGGAGGCAGGCTTTCAACAGGTAACATACCTATTCGTGAGTTGCCTTCAAAGCAATCATCGTTTCAACCGTATTCTTCTGCTTACAACAGAGGAAAGTTTCCCAATCAACTGAGAAGTTCTTGTTCACCGACATTACAAAGATACTCAAAGTGCATTGCAACGGACCACGAGAAAACTGCAGGTAGAACTGAAGAAAAAGTGTCAAAATCGACCATTTTTTGCACCGTCAGTTCAGAGGAAAGGGAAGATCACCAGTTACTGTGCACTGGTTATACACCAGACCAACCAACTAGTGTTAAATGCCTGGGGATAAACCCAGCCAAGAAAAGTCCTGCAGCGAGAAAAGTGAAGCAAGTACTATCAAACCCACAGTCTCTCAGACAAAAGAAGGAGGTCTCTCCACCTTTTTTTCAAAGCCTGGAGGAAGTAATTTCAGAACCTTTGAAAAAGAAAGTATTGACAAAACAGGATTCAACTCCTTCTATTCCTCGTTTTAGCGAGAAGCCTATTCTTTCTGATATACGAAATAAGGATAAGGCAAGTGCAACCAAAACTACTTTTCAATACTTAGACGAGGGAACAATACAAGACCATTCGAAGACTTCCCACGGAATTAGCGCTGAGAAACCTAACCTGAATAAACGAAAATACTGTTTGAGCAGTGATCAGGCACAGTATGAACACTGTTCAGCAAGGCCAGCAAAATGCATGAAGAAAGACTTTAAGCTAAGAACTTCGTCTCATAGTAATCTTGGGCAGGAGGAAAGGATACTAGGCAATCAAAAGTCGCCTTGCTCTGAAATAAGTTTTTCGACAGATACAATTTCTACAACAGCTAATGCAAATAGTAAGGCAGTGGGGACTGATACTGCAACAAAAAAAGAGCGTAACATGACAGAAAAAGCCATTCAAGAAATAAATTCGCTGCCGGAAGATATGTCTACACAAACCATGCCTACAGTCTCATCCATTACTGGTTCATCTGGAAACAAGATACACGAGTCATTGTTAAGCAGCTGCATGACTTCAGTAATCACTGCTGCAACAGATAACCACTTTATTACTTCCAAAGGTCAAGAACCGAGCTGGTATGACACAATACGATACCAGCTTCCTACAACGGCCGTCCAAGAACTTGGAATGCAGCATTCAGAGAATCCGATTCTTAAACGGAGTTTTCAAAACATGATGGGGGACTCAAACAGTCTGCACTACATCAATGGACAAAGAGAAAAAGAACTGAAGAGCCTGCAACAGTACCAAGGAGATAAATTGTCCAATACCTTCCACTCTTTTGCTAAAACATATGGTTACGAATTTACTTCCCTCCAAATAAGAAAGTCTCCGGAATTATCAAGGGAAAATGTTAATTCCAACACCAACAATCCAAGCAAACAAACTCTAGCAAATTTGTCAATCAAGAAGCGAACAGCTGGTGACAACCGAAGCGTAACATCCATTATAAATACCAAGGTCGTCAGGAATCACCAAAAAAAACCAATTCAATGCAACCAGGAACCTCAAATGTTGAAAGCAGAAGATCCATACTGCTTGCAAAATACACCACTAAATTGCCTTCCAAATTCAACACGACGTAAAGATATGGCAGTTTTTCCTGGACTAAGTCAGTTATTGCCATCAAAAAAGACCTCAAACTACATTTCTACAAGTAGCACTTTAACAAATGAACAAGGCAGATCAGATACACAAGGCAACAAGCTAGAGAAGACAGGAAGCAAACCCTTGCGGTTTCATATCATGACTCATTTTCCGGCACGTGACACACCTTCCCAGAAAACGTCGTCAATAACAACTAAAAAAAGAGAGAAGGGAAACGAGAAGCGAGAATCCATAAAAATAAGTAACTCAAACGTAAAGACAGCAAACGAAGCCTTGCTGACGAGTAATAATGCAAGAAATTCGAAGAACTTGACTGGAGGGCTGGCTACTGAAGGGCTGGCTACTGAAGGGCTGGCTACTGGAAGACTGGCTACTGGAGGACTGGCTACTGGAGGACTGGCTACTGGAGGGCTGGCAACTGGAGGACTGGCTACTGGAGGACTGGCTACTGGAGGGCTGCCTACTGGAGGACTGGCTACTGGAGGATTGGCCACTGGTGGACTGGCTACTGGAGGGCTGGCTACTGGAGGACTGGCTACTGGAGGACTGGCTACTGGTGGACTGGCTACTGGAGGGCATACTACTGGAGGGCTGGCTACTGGAGGGCTGGCTACTGGGGGGCTGGCTACTGGAGGACTAGCTACTGGAGGACATACTACTGGAGGGCTGGCTACTGGTGGACTGGCTATTGGAGGACTGGCTACTGGAGGGCTGGCTACTGGAGGGCTGGCTACTGGAGGACATACTACTGGAGGGCTGGCTACTGGAGGACATACTACTGGAGGACTGGCTACTGGAGGGCTGGCTACTGGAGGCCATACTACTGGAGGGCTGGATACTGGTGGACTGGCTATTGGAGGACTGGCTACTGGAGGACTGGCTACTGGAGGGCTGGCTACTGGAGGACATACTACTGGAGGGCTGGCTACTGGAGGGCTGGCTACTGGAGGCCATACTACTGGAGGGCTGGCTACTGGTGGACTGGCTATTGGAGGACTGGCTACTGGAGGACTGGCTAGTGCTATTACTAATACAACGACGTTATGTGAGCTCGATCACTCAAAGGAGAAACCTAGCAAAACAATCAAAAACGCAAACCCTGCTCCAGAATCTAAAAAAGACGAGAAAAATATTCCAGTGAATATGGAAAAAGGCATAACTCAAATACACGGAGCACAGATAATCCAGCTACAAGGTAAAAAAGAACTCACTAAAACCGTCTCGGGTTCAGATGCAAAAAACGAAAAGAAAGTAAAGAATATCGTTTCAAACATTCAGTCTAAGCAGATTAGCAGTGTTTCTGTAGAAAGCCTAAAAACAATCAAGAATAAAAGCAAAGAAAAGATTCAATTTAGTGCTCCATTAAGTAAAGCGCGAATTCGATGGAAGAAGCTTGCAAGGTTCTTAGGTCTCAATAACACGAATAAACTTCCTGGTGCTACAAGCGTGCAAAAACAAGCAGTAGAAAACACTTCTTGCAAGAAAATAAAAGATAGCACAGCCATCAAATGGGGCAATTATCAAGCAGAGGCTATCGAGGCAAGTGGAAGCCACATAAGTGAAGAAGAAACGTTTGAGAAATGCAATGAAAAATATCATAACGATGAAGATGTCGAGAGAGACAAACAATGCATTGAGCATACTTCTACTGTCCTCAACAAGGAAGGGAATGAGGCTTACCTCTCGTGTAGTCATTTGTCACACAACAACGCTAATGACCTTTTGGCAACATTCAAACTATGTCAATCTGCACAACCGAACAGCTGTGGAACAGATGTCTCCCCTCCGCAAACAACCTTAAATTATGAACCTGAAACGCTCAAGACAGAAAACCCGTTTCTACCCGAGCTCCGTTCTATCTCAGATAATGCACCGTGCATGCGAAAAGAGCAAATTAACACCAAAAACACTCGTGAAGCATCACCAAAGGAGTTAATTGACAAGTTCCGAAGTAATACACAACCTGGATGTTCTATTAATGTGAAACATCAGTCCAACGAAGCAGTGAACAGTCCTTTCTCTAGGACTGAGCACAATCCTACAAAAAGTCAGAACTCCTGCAACAAATTATTCACACAAGATTCGTTAAAACATGGGAATGTGCTTTCGCCTTTTATCAATCCAAAATGCCAAAACGTAACACCACCGAGAAATACTGCAACAACCAGTAACATGGAAGCGCAAAACATCTTGACAATGAAAAATCAAAGTCCTACTTCACTTTTTGGGATTACAGAAACATCTAGTGCATCGGTAGTAACTGCAAAATGTCGCACTTTTCCACAATTTCGACAAGCAGAAGATGATGAATCACGAAGTGTTGAGAATCCCATGTTCCACAAAACCTTCTCTTCCTCGACTTCCAAGGATTTTCTTCGTGTAAATGCAGTAAAGTCCAGTGCATCAAACAGTTTCTACACATCATACAAATCAACGAGCACAAAAAGCATAGAATCTAAATGTGAACCGTTTTTGTTATATCTTGGTACGCCACCAACAGCGAAAGATTCCACACGAGATTTTGATGGGCAGCTTGCAAAGGACACAACCGTTAGCATACATGTCTCGCAAATAAAAAAGAAAACAACGACAACAACTGAACTAGAAAGTGTTGAACCAGACACCTCGAAAGAAGTAAAAACGTGTATTTCACCTAAGCTAACAGTGAGCTGGTGCAATACCGAGTTGGCACAGAAAAAGCGCACATCAGACCAGTTTCTTGAAAACTTGCGTGAACAAGAAACACTCAATAAACAAAAACACCTTACATGCGACTCAATGCAGAATAATTTGGAATACAAAGTTCCTCCAAATCAAATCATTAGCAAATTCTGCCAAGCAACCAAACCTCAGTTCGTACAAACTGTTACAAGTGCCAAAGTCTCTCGAGGATCAAAAATAAATGGCAATGAAAACAACTCCACGATTTCCCAAGTTAATCAGCCAAAGAAGCAACTTGGTCCTGTTGTAAGTAGACAGACAAACAACATCTCATGTCCCCATTACTTATCTGATGGGAAAAATGAAGGGCACTTAGTCAGATATGAAAAGACGCCAAGTGGAACATCAAGACCAAATCTTCAAACTGAAGCTGTACACGAATTATCCGTGATTGTTTCTACGCCTTTGGGCTTCATTTCAAGAAAACACAGCCCGAAATCCTTAGAGACAGTACTTTCATACGATTACTCCAAACAGCAGGGTGATCTTCTCGAGTCTGTTAATAACACTTTTCACTTAGAAAAACATGAGAGTGTGCAACAAGCTAAGCTCCACACTAATCCATATACTCATAACCCTTGCACAACCTATCCAGGCAAATACAGTACGAATGACCCAATGCCTGCAAAGCAAACACTAACTGGATCATTAACTAACGTAACATGGGCTTTACTAAAGGAACCACAGCTTCCTGTACCAAATATGACTCAAGTGCGTTCCAAACTACAAAATGAGCTAAATACTTGTTGCACTGCTGACAATTCATGGCGTGGTAAGATTGATAATAAGGAGATTTAGCACCGCGTATACGCGAGACGCGAATGTGAAATGTGATCACGTCAGCAAGATTTTCTCGCGTCTGCCGTTTCACGTTTGCCGTACGTACGCAAAGTTAAGGGTTTTCGGGTTTGGTATTTACGTGAGATTTTTTATCTTTTTTCAAGCATAGAAATAGGTTTTAAGTCGTAAAAAGGTAAAGGGATGTTATGCTTAATGTTCAGTTCGCTAAACTGAAGAAACAACACAAGAAATTGTTCAGCCTAGTGCCAGTTGGCAATTCTTATGAACGGGAATCAAACAACTATTAATTGTGACATACAACAGTGAAATGTCGTTTCTTTGCTAATATGTACTTTAATAATAATAATTTAATTGCTTTTAATTTAGTTGACACAAGATTCCAGTCTTATTCGAGTCGCTGCCGTGTTTTTGCTTGAAGCTCACTTCAACGTGAGGTTAAAACCAAGAAAACACGACAAAAATACGGCAAACGTCAGACGCCAAATTGACATTTGCCGTCTCACGTATACGCGGTGCTAAATCTCACTAAAAAAGCTTGTTCATTGTACACTTAAGAAAATCTGATAGTAAAGAGAAAACCAGATTCAAGGTATTAAATGCAATTTTCTTTTAATATAAAGCACTGCGATTAGAAAATAAACAACAGCAAAACAAATAAAAAAAAACAATCTCTTAATCTGATTTATTGGCCGAAATCCTTAAAACGGTAAAAAAAGCTAACATATAGAGATACTTTCATTCGCAACTAAATATACTATCAAAAAATTAAAAGACGTCTAAAACTTTGTTAAGACAACTGATCAAAGCAGCTTTTGATATCCAAAAAGCTAAGTACTGTTTTAAAGGGTGACCACGACATTTTTCATCTCTAAAAGTTAAAAAAACGAAAAATTTATATCCAGAGGTAAAAAAAAGGTACTGACAGATCTATCACTGGCTTTGAAACTATGTCTCAAGCTCAAAATCGGGTTCACTATTCATTTTACCAGTACAAGGTTTGGTTACTGACGGCCCCCTTTCCTTGACAGTACCAAGTCAAACATTTCATAAAACACGATCTTTGTAAGCTTTGAATTGAAAATTCGTTTGTTTGAATGTGTCCTGAAATTGAACTTGTAAAAAATATATCTATAATACTATTATGGTTTTTCGATAAAATTAACTTTTTCATCGTGTGAACCACATACCGACTCATTATAATTTTATTCAAATTTTATTTGTACTTGTTTGTTTTTCAAAAAGCTTAAACTGAATTTCGTCCTACGGGCTCATTTCAATTCTTCTTGAAAACACACTTGCGGAAATAAATACCAAACTAGACTAGCAGAGCTTTATATAATAATCTATACAAAACTAATGCAGCTAAACAAACTTCCTTTCCTCCAAGGAAACCGAATACATGGAACCGAAATGCAACAGTTACAGCTTCATAAAATCCAGTGCCTCAAGCAAGCACATCAGAGCCAGGTTAATACAAATTCAGAGTCAACACATTGGGAGGGCAACCCTAAAAAGTGTGACTTTACCCCAGGTCAGCCGTTTAAAGAGATAAAGGGAGCAAAGCAATATGTAAACAATAGGACGGAACACGCTTTCACGGACTTGCACCAGGATCAACTTATCAAGGACTCAAACCAGGAACAGCAAGTCTCATACCAATTGCAGGTGACCAACACCAACTCCAACGAAGCACATGTTGGTTCTGAGATTGTGTCGGATGGTGCCGACAACAGAAACAGAGAAAGGTGCCAGGCTGCTAGTTTTAATCATTCAAGAAAATCATCAGATAACGGTGCTTCAATGATGGTCAAAAATGCTTCCCTATTCAGAAAAGAACTCTCTACCAATCAGATGTCACGAATAATGCCTTGCCAACTAGGTTCGGAACAGTCATTGCCTTCTTTGTTCAACCAGTCATCGCAACATACAAAATCTGAGAACATCAGCCAAGAGGAAAGAAGAAGGGATGGGTGCATCCAAGTAGCAGTACAGAAGAACACCTCAGCATTGCCCAGTTATTCCTCTATTGTGATAGCCAACACACATGAAATCCTGGACGAGTTTGCAAGGCCAGAAGACTGTTTACCCCACATCAACGCAACATTCAGCCTCCGAGACAGGCCTGACGTACAAGAACACATCAAACGTTTTGGAAACCTGCAACATATTGAAGCTGACTCTTCAAAGTTGAAATGTCTCAAAAACTGCGTAGATAAGATATAGCGCAAGAATGAACTCGTTTGCCTTAAATGGCTCGTGTGTAAGTAATCTATAACTATTGCAACGTTCTGTTTTATTTTGCTATTGTTTAATTTCAAAAGGTTCGGATACATATCAAGCTCTCATAACGCAAATCCTACATTTAATGTCTCCGGTACTTACTTAAAAAGACGTACAAAAGTTCTGGAAAGATCTTTCTGCGTGTAATTATGTACAAAGGTTCTGGAAAGACCTTTCTGGGTGTAATTATGTACAAAGGTTCTGGAAAGACCTTTCTGGGTGTAATCAAGTACAAAAGTTCTGGAAAGACCTTTCTGGGTCTAATTAAGTACAAAAGTTCTGGAAAGTTTTTTCTGGGTGTAATCAAGTGCAAAAGTTCTAGAAAAACCTGGGTTTAATTAAGTACAAACGTTGTGGGAAAACCTTTCTGGGTAGCACTAACATTTCTTCTCAAGAATTATTATTTTAAACTTACAAACCATTGTGATAGGCAGGAAGACTTTTGATTCACCTGTTTCTGAGAGCTACGTTTTGCGTAGTGCTTAACCCTTAATTTATTCAACCACTAGTAGTAACCAAAGATTAGCACTAAGTCTAACATATTTTCACTGGAAACAACATGTACATACATGTACTCCCTTCAAAAAACAAACTACAAAGTACTGTCACAACCAGTCCGTGCAAAATTGATCCAACTTAATCAAATCACACAAGTCATATCACATGATTCATCACTCTTGGGTCCAATTTGTGCAGGCCCAGTGCTAACGCCTTGTACTACTTATGCTTTCAAAATGGCGCATGAACAAAGTTGACATAACTTCCCTGTTGATACCACCCCCTACATACATAGAATAAAATTTTCAGAACTGTAGCCAGGAGAAATTTAACTGAGACGGTTTGTAGATCAATTTTGGGCTTGCTTCCGAAAAAGATATCTAAATTTTTAAGAAAACTGAATCTGCATTATTGTTTTTGAAATATATCTAAAAACCCGAAGATTTGTATATATGTATGTTTTTGAATGTTCAATATCTAAAACCCATTTTCCATGTTTAGCATAATTAAGTTTTCACTTTTTTTCTGCTTGTGATCGAAGGTGCATTGTAGTTGCTTCTCTTTCCTGTATTGTCTCAAATGAATCCTCATATGTTTTATTTTGATTTAGATTTAGTTTTAGAACCTATCTTTATTGTAAAAGCAGTTTTGTATCTTTGAATTATGTCCCTGCCTGCCTAGATTAGCTTGGCTACCTATGGTGCCTGGATAAATTGGAAAAATACTTTCTCGAATTACTATTAAATAAAGTCTGAAAGTCTTTTCTTAGTCACATGTAGCAACGTCTGGAACATTTACACCTGCAGCCCAGAACTTCATCTTTAACTAATTAGCACAATTGTCTTGGGGAAACTGCATTACGTTTGAAAAGTGTTATGCAACCTTAATGCTCAAATAAAGCTAATAAAATTGAATTGAATGTTTGAAAACAAGAATTTGTTGATTCCTTCCCTTCTTGAACGAAGATTAATGACTGTGACCAACACCATTTGGTCCCTATCCAGGAACAGTGCAGCAAAAGAAGGCCGAAAAAATGTTAATAAAATTGAATTGAACTTTGAAATCAAGAATTTGCTGATTAACCAAGACAATCTTCCCTTCTTGAATGAAGTTTAATGGCTGGGACCAATGCCATAATGTTACTATCCAGGGTGAGTGCAGTGAAAGAAATCTACACAAATGTTCAAATCTTGACAAAGCTTGGGATTCAACTTGCCGCCCGAGTCACAGTTCTAACCAATTGAGGCAAGCACACATACCATCCCTGTCCTCAGGTGGTGTGGCTAAAGAAGGCCACACAAATATCCAACCTTCAACAAAGCCGGGGATCAAACCCAGCAGCTCAAGTTTGGGAGTCACAGTTCTAACCAACTGAGGCAAGCACAAATTACAAAACAAAACTAGAGCTACCTGTACTTACCATTCATGGTAAAGAGGAAACAGGATGACTCGAAGCAGTCCCTCTCTTGCAACTGTCAGCCATCCATGCATAGGCTTTGCCTTGGAAAATGTGGAGCCTAAATCAAAGAAACCAAGATTTACAAGTTTAACAGAAATTCTACAGTGAAAACAAAGATGCCCAGCTATTAAAGTTTAGGTTGCACAATACTCGGAGACTATCCAGAGGTTATAAAGAAAAGCAACTGCTAAAGTAAAGCAACTTGTTTCATTAATTTTTCTTCAAATTTAAGACTTCAGAGAAAAACTTTACCAAACTTTACCATAGTTAACACCGTTGTAACCTTCGAAAAAGCTTCGAAAAAATACTTTGACTTTGTGTAGTAAAACCCTTGACTGGGTTCACAGAGGCTAGATACACACTCACATGAAGAAAATGTCAGGCCCGTGGGCGACCCATGTGCGGCCAAAATACACATCGCTAATTTGCTATGTTGCCAGCATGGTGAATACCTGATGGTGTAGTGGTCATCACGCCTGACTAGAATACAGGAGACGTGGGTTCGAGTCCCAGCTCGGGCATGACACCGATTTTTTCGGATGAGTGTGTCGTAAAGGTAAAATACACAGTTTGTGTTCAGTTCTCATACGTACCTTTGTTGTAACCTTTGCTAAGCCTTAAAAAAATACTTTGACTTTGTGTAGTAAAACCCTTGACTGGGTTCACAGAGGCTAGATACCCACTCAAATGAAGAAAATGTCAGGCCCGTGGGCGACCCTTTTGCAGCCAAAATACACAATGCTAATTTGCTATGTTGCCAGCATGGTGAATACCCAATGGTGTAGTGGTCATCACGCCTGACTAGAATACAGGAGATGCGGGTTCGAGTCCCAGCTCGGGCATGACACCGATTTTTTCGGATGAGTGTGTCGTAAAGTTAAAATACACAGTTTGTGTTCAGTTCTCATATGTACCTTTGTTGTAACCTTTGCTAAGCCTCGAAAAAAAATACTTTAGCTTTGTGAAATTTAACACCTTAAATTTGCAATGAGACTCATTTAATGACTTTCAATCCCCTGCAAGACCCCTGTACAAACCATTTACAAGGTCAACATCAATCAATTCTGGTTTCAGACCACCAGCCTTCTTGGGAACATAATTAAAACCCTAAAAGTTTGACAAAATATAAAACAAAGTTCAGAAACATTCACATCAATGAAACACTTAATGTAAAATTCATAACATAGGATAATGCCTACAGGTAAACTATGTCTAAGATGATGCTGGCAGGTAAACTGTGTCTAGGATGATGCCGGCAGGTAAACTATGTCTAGGATGACGCTGGCAGGCAAACTATGTCTAGGATGATGCCTGCAAGTAAACTATGTCTAGGATGATGATGGCAGGTAAACTATGTCTAGGATGATGCCTGCAGGTAAACTATGTCTAGGATGATGCCTGCAAGTAAACTATGTCTAGGATGATGCTGGCAGGTAAACTATGTCTAGGATGATGCCTGCAGGTAAACTATGTCTAGGATGATGCCGGCAGGTAAACTGTGTCTAGGATGATGCTGGCAGGTAAACTATGTCTAGGATGATGCATGCAGGCAAACTGTGTCTAGGATGATGCCTGCAGGTAAACTTTGTCTAGGATGATGCTGGCAGGTAAACTATGTCTAGGATGATGCTACAGGTAAACTGTGTCTAAGATGATGCTGGCAGGTAAACTGTGTCTAGGATGATGCCGGCAGGTAAACTATGTCTAGGATGATGCCGGCAGGTAAACTGTGTCTAGGATGATGCCTGCAGGTAAACTGTGTCTAGGATGATGCCTGCAGGTAAACTATGTCTATCATGATGCCTGCAGGTAAACTGTATTTAGGATGATGCCTGCAGGTAAACTGTGTCTAGGATGATGCCTGCAGGTAAACTTTGTCTATGATGATGCGTGCAGGTAAACTGTGTCTAGGATGATGCCTGCAGGTAAACTATGTCTATCATGATGCCTGCAGGTAAACTGTATTTAGGATGATGCCTGCAGGTAAACTGTGTCTAGGATGATGCCTGCAGGTAAACTTTGTCTATGATGATGCGTGCAGGTAAACTGTATTTAGGATGATGCCTGCAGGTAAACTGTGTCTAGGATGATGCCTGCAGGTAAAATATGTTGGTGATGAAGCCTGCAGCTGTTGATTGACTAAGAAGCAAAGCTTTAAGGGTAACTGTGAGATTATGAGAACAATCATGTGCAATATTTTGTACTTTTCTGGTGTCCCTTTTGAAATCAGGCTTACAATGATTAATGGCTTGGTCCATTGACTTAACATCCCTGTCTATGGTTGGTATGGTTAGTGAAGGCCAACCATTGCTTATTCCTTGTCTAGGCCGAGATTTGAACCCTAGGCCCCTTGCTTAGCAGTCACAGTTCTTACCAATTGAATAAGTTCATCTTTTTTTAATCAATTCCCGTTTCCTCAACACAAAGTGATCATACTTGATTGCATGGTTTAGAACTTTTTCGGTTTAAACTTTTAACTGGTTTAAATTTTCAAAACAATTGGTTTGATTTTTCAAATAAGTTCCATTGTTAAATAATATTTGGCTGCTTTTCCATCAGTTGCTGGCACATGGTGTAGTGAGGAGACCTTGAGACCCTGAGGAGGAGTTTGTATGAATGAGGGAGGGGGAGGGATGGGGTTAGGATGAGTATTAATTTCGAGGGCCTGGTTGGGGGATTGGGCTTTGGTGTAGGTTGTGAAACTTCCCTTTTCAGATACAGATAAAAAGAAAGTTTGAGACTGAGGTTAAATTCAAATCAATAACATTTACTTGTAAAATAATCAATATTTAAACTGTGTGTAAGAAGAAATTAGCAGGGACTAAAAGGGTTAACTGTATATAACATGTAGACTTCCTGCACTTAATTAATCTATATTTCCCTGGTCAGTTCTTCCAACTTTTGTCCAACTGTCAAAAAAACCTAACTATACACATTTTCCCTCATTTTTCACCAAGCCAAAGAGTTATAACACAATATACATCCCAGTTATCTAATTCAAAACCAATAAAGTACCTTTTCTTGCTGTTGTTCTTCAAACACTCTCTCCCAAGTAGCTTTGTCATACTTTCCAATCTAAAATATAAATAATAAATCAAACAGTCTTCATTATTTCTACTCATCAAGTAAGTTGCAAAGATATGGCAGACTACAAGTATTTCAAACTAAAACAGGCCTAGTAAAAACAGATCAAGTGAAGCAAGAACCTAGTCACTCAAACTTCCAAAACTTGTAAAAATCATGCAGGTTCGATAAAATTTGTTTGTAATTAGCATTTTAAAAAATTAATTGAATTTTCTATTACCACTTTTTTATTCCAGCATGCTAACATCATGGGCAGTGGAATGGGAGGATACTCCCTATATTGGGATGGTAGACCTTTATGACCGTCATATTTTTTAGGTCATCCCTACCCTTTTGACCTCGAAGTACCCCCTCCCCAGGGGTGGGTTGCACTGGCCCCCCAATAATTTGGTTGGGGGAACCCCCCAATAATTTCTGGCTAAAAACAACAACTTTTGAAAAGGAATTTCAGATTATATAAGGAACTATTACAATTCCGCAGTGTGCTGCCCCAATAATTTTTTACTTCCGCCACTGATCAATAAACATATTTTAAATTTAGCCAGTAAAATGTGCCATAATACCTGGAAAGTGATGATTATTTTACATTGTATAGAAGTTTCACGGAAGTGTTTATATGGCTAGCGAATCCTAACCATTTCCAGCTGGCTGATAAGTTTGAACCCAGATCATAATAAATTTATGCTTTAGGGAAAAAGTGAAATAGGTTATTCTATTCCAGTTAGAATCAATTAATGAAATCTTTCGAGGACCTGTATTAATATGGACCGAACTGCAACTGGTACTAGGACTTACGAGGAACCAATTGTTTTAATTTTAAATTATTTTTCTATAATCCCAGTCCATGTTTACTGGATCTCATTTTAACCTATTTGTAAGCAACATTGTTCTCATTGTAAAAAGACAGACTGGTGGTATAACATGGACTGTGATAAGATTACATTCTAGAAAATGCAGCAGACCAACATGTTAAACAAAGTTGTTCTGCTAACAAACATTTGTAATTAGGCTAAATTGAGTTTGTAAGGTCTCTTTACTCTTCTTGACTAACAGATACCAATAACTGATTATACTGTACACTGTACTCAATGAGATGCTATACCACTACCTAAAAGAGCAGTTTAACATCTCACGTTTCCCTGTTAAAGGTTTCAAAGTTTTTTGCAGACCTCTGAGAACTGTTTCAAGTAAGGGGGAAAACCTGTACAGTGGTTTTTCAAACTTAGCCTGAACTTCAAACCACACATTAATTTTAAATAAACAGTGTTGCAGTGGCTAGTGACAAGTCATGGAAAAAACTTGCATCTTCTGTTGTAGTTCTTTGGTTTCAAGTTAATCCAATAATAAAAACATTTTAGAATTGACTGTTTTTGATTGTTGAGTTTTTTAGGCAAAAAATTTCTTCATGAAGCAAAAATGGAGGAAACTCAAGAGTATAAATTATACAACATATATACTTTGAACAATAACTATAACTTACATTCATTTTTATGTAATTAAGCTTCTTAATTAGTTCATTCAGTGTATACACTAATCAAATAAAAAACTAAATTTACCCAAGAGAAAACAGTGTAGAGGAACAATTACTCTCTGGTATGATCGAAACAAAACTTTAATTTGTTGCTGAAAAATCAAAAGTTGAAGCAGATAAAGAACACGACGTACATTTAGTAAGAAACAGAAATTTAAAATTAACAGTGTATAAAATCCCTCTTGAATTTAATGAAAAAATACAAATCTGTAACGTATGAATGCGACACGCGAAAGGGATGTCACATCGATCGATATTACATTTATAACCAACATTAGGAATACCATTTCTTTTCACCGACTCACTCATCTGTTACAAAACGAAACGTATATTTTTTGGCAAGTAGATAGTGTGAGGGTACTGAAAGTACATGAAAATTTAATAAACAGATTTATCGGCTTACGCAATGGTTAAACTTTGCATTACTATTTATAAAAACTTGAATGTGTGGATCCAAAGAATCGATGTACAACATGACGCACTGTCAAACACCACCTTGTAAAATCTTTGAAAAGGATCTTCCCATTTAACCACTGCTCTTAGAAATAAAAACATATTTACTCACCTTTTCTTGAAACCATGTGATATTGTTGTCAAAAGCCATACATTTATAGCCGAACTGGAGTTATTTAGTACAGATGACTTTGCCACATTAAATAAACAACTAGAATCGGTTTGCTCGCGACAAAGGATCTGGTGGACAAATCCAGTTTCAGTCTCCAGACTTTGAGATCTCTCCAAAGCTAGATCGCAATCGATTGCTGTTCTAACTTATTCCCATAATATGAAGCTACTTTGAGACCTAGGTACCCGCTTTTTCCAACTTTTTTTTTTATCAGCAGATCCCGAAACAAACTTCTTTTCATTGTTGCATTGCAGCGTACAAATCTCGCGGGCTCATGACGAGTTCTTATTGTGCCCAGTCTCTTCCCCAGGCTGAAGTCGTGTTTTGCCGCTTCGATTCCGGAACGTTCGCGCCGGAGAAAAGAGAAAATGAGTACACGCTTTTTTGTTTAAGTTCCAGTAGATTTTTCCGAGTCTCGCTGTCCTTGAAAAGTTGTTCTCATAAAGATACCGAAATACATTCGAGGCTAAACCCCTCAAAAAATTTAAGAAATATCAGCATCGGCCGAAAAAATTAAGACTTTTCACGTAAGGGAAAAGGTCAAAACAATGGTACTTCCTAGGAACCCAATTTAGGGGGGTGGGGTATAATGTGCCGCCACCCACCACCTTTTTTCGAAAAAGCTGAATTTCAGGAGCAAATATCAAGTTTAATAAAATAGATATTGATAAAGTGCTTGCACCAACGCCTTTTTTGTGGAGAGAAGAGTCTATAATACAATAAAAAACCAATACCCCTAAATCAGGTTTTGAGAAATTGAGCTCTGAAAAAGTGGGGAGGAGTTGGGTAGGGGGGTATGTGATGCCACCCACCACTTCCCCCGACAAAATTGGGTTCCTTAAAAATACCATTGTTTTGACTTCTTCCCTAAAACTTTGAAACAACAAAAAAACGAGTGTCGGGCCAATGGCGCGCGATGGTTGACATAATGATATGGCCAGTTAGACAGCTGGGGAGTGATTTGGCGGAACGCCTATAAATACAAGAAACAAACTAGCGACTGTACTGGCCAGAACAATTTCGCGAAGTACAGTAGTTTTTGGCCGGTGTTTGGATAATAATAATAATTGCTCCCGTGTATGGCTTCACTCGTACGCCGTCACGAAAGATGAAGGATCTGCATTTTGAACTTTAAGTCAGTTATACGCGCGCGTGTCCGTTTAAGGCCGTTGAAGGTCCAACCGTATTCAAGTGTTTTGCCCGACGAACACTTAAGGAAACTCTTTTTTCAAAAACACAGTCTTCAAGTAACTTTTTTCTTTACAATATAGAATGTATGGTCTTTAAAATGTTGGCTTTAAATGTTTTGTCAACCTTTTCAGTCCCATTTGTATTGTTAAATTCTCCCAATTAGAGCCCATACTTTTCATTGAACAAGTTTGGGAGAATTTTGCTTTTCATCTTAAGTAGTTATCAATTATCTATCTATTGTTTATACATGTGAAAGGTGATAGTTATGGCCTGCCACGATCGAGCAATTCGGGAACAGCACTGGACTAAATAGTTTTAAAAAAATAGACCGTTCTACTCCTGCTCATTTGCATAGCACATTTCTATATAAAGTTATCGTGGTGTCAATGCTGCGCAAGAAAAATCTGGATCTAGCTGTCTCGATTTGACGGCCCGAGCTAAGCAAGCTCTGCACGGGAGAGGAAAGAATAGCCGTTACCGCTCTAGGTAGGACCTTAGCTGGGGGAGGGGCAAGGGGAGGGCCCGGACCACAACAAAGTTTAATGTGAGGGAAAGGATGTGGTCGTCTACCTCCCCAAATATTTCTCATGTTTCCTGTAACAGTTCCCCCAATATATGAACCCGTGCAACGTGACACGAGAGCCGGTTGACAGGCTAGAATCGCAAACGATTTGAGATAACTGACGAATTGTTCTGAAGATGCGGGTTTTCAGTCTTATTCACCAAATGTCTTTGCATATAAACTGTAGTGTTTCTTGATATTTTAGATGGGTTTTGTCGTGAAACCCTTTTGTACGGCTTCGCATCACTACATAAACGACATGACAAAAACCCGTCTAAATGACAAGAAACACTGCAATTTACTAAGGTATGCTAAATACTTTTATCTTACCTTCGTTATCGTGTATTTGGGAAGCATCTGTCAACAAAAACAATTCTGGCCGGTTTTAAAACTCAGAGCGGCGCGTTGGAAATTTAATCCGAATGACGTCAATCACAACTGTTTGAATTGGCCGAATGTGAGATAACATCTTTCTGCTCCATTCATTCTTCAATTTTTCTAACCAAAAACAATCTTTTCAAGAGACTTGGTGCTTCAGAGCATAAACGCCACAAAGCTTAATAGAAAAGGGGATGTCGAGATGCAAGCAAACGGTACCAAAATGTGTCAAAATAATTTGTTCTGAGGCCCAAACATTAAAAGCTTCCCGATGTACACTGGTGGCCAAAATCAACGAGCCACTTAAAAATCTCCCCCAACCGCAAATCTTTGCTTTTATTCACAAACCATGATTAATTGGAAAAGTAAAATAAAGATTTTTAACAGATATGTTATAGCTATAAGGTCAAGAAAAATGTATCTTTTAACGTCTCACAATATTTCCTTTTTTCAGATGTTTTCTTCGCGTACAGTCGAAAAATAGGTGTTACAGCTTATCTTAGGCCCACATTTATTCCTCCCTCAACTGCGAGAATTTACATGAAGTAGCATAACTCTGCCTTCAATTTTGTTCATGGTTGTTATAGTAATCATATTTATCAAGAAGTTGTCAGATTTTGTCATTTTCTCAAGGAGTCAAGGGCGGCTCGTTAATTTTGGCCACCAGTGTTTGCTACGCCTCCCCCCCCCATCCACTTGTAGCTCTATGCCCCAAACCCGGTCCCCCCGTAGGGCTACCTTTGAGTCCCTGAATATTTTACTTTGCTTATCTCATGCTCTTGAACCGCTACTGATAAAAGAACAACAAAGGGATGTTATGAACAATCTTTATCAACGGTTACACCAACTTCTACACACAGTATTTAACTTATGCCTTTAAGAACAATGCATGTTTTTCTTCCATTTTGAAGCCCTTAGATTTCTAACACTCGTTAACCCATTAAGTTGAACGATTCGTTCGTGCGGTTCATCCTGTGATGAAAGGAATGTCTCCCTTCCAGACGATTATGCCCTCTGGGATCAGGGGCAAGATGGACTCCCCGTTTAATATCCTTGTTTTAGCTTTCGAAGGTCATACTTCACTCTTTCACCGGACGTGAGATCAAGCTGTGATAAATTTACGGTTGCCGTGCCAATCAAGCGGTGTTTTGCTCTGCCAACAAAACTACCACGCTCACTTTTAACGGCAGCCTCAATCTGGCGTTGCTTGAGCACATCCAAGCCTGCTGGGTATTCAAACGTTTCATTGAACTCTGTACTAACGACACCCTTGTGGATACGCGTCTGTCTCCGCGTGCGCTTGGAGCGATCTGGAAGCAGGTACAGGCGCACAAACGGGTTTGTCCTGCTTGGCGGATCACGTGATACCAGATTTTTTACAGTCTCTATAGTGACGCAAAGCAGGTTTCTCACGTGGTCGAACTTGATTGACAGCTCTAGCTCACCTCTGTTGGAAAGGTCATCTCCCAGGACTGAGCTGTCATGGGTTTCGCTGTCGTAGATCGAACCTTCGTAAACGCTTCCTCCGTCGGACGCGTCCGAGCCGTGGTCGGCCCCAGGCTCCTCTAGGCCATCCACAAGGAGTTTCGGTACGTTGTGCGTCAAAGATTGCGGGCGCGCACCCTCATTTACTCTAACTGGCCTTTTTCTCACCACTTCAACTTGTTCCCTAAAATTGTAAAACAAAAATGAACCCCAATTATCACATACGTACGTGCAAACGTAACTTTATTTTACTTCGGATTTACATATAACATTCGTTATGCTAGTTTCTCCAACAGCCGTGAGACTTAGCGATTTAAATGTTCTTTTGTGTACATTCAAATAAGCCATGTAAGCCTCGTTCCCGAGCTAAGCTTTCAAAAGAATATGTTCCCCAAAGCGAGGCTGGTCAGGCTAAAAGGAACATTAAAATCGCCGACATTTTTGAAAAAGGGCTATTTCAGACTATTTTAAGTATCAAATCGAAAGCCCGCGGTTTGAAACCGTTTTACATCTGCTTCTAATCGGCCACATCATATGCGGGCTTGCAGCAGTTTTATTGCGGGATTGTCAAGGTGGCTGCACAACATAACGGGTATTTCTGCTTTTTTTGAAAAAAAAAAAACAACAAAGAAGTTAAACAGTATAAACAAAAAATCGAAAAACAACCATGTGTTACATTGAATACAAGTGGCAGAAACTCCAACCTCTGCCACGACAAATAACCAAAAAGTATTCGTCAGACAATATCAAAGGGTTTTTGGTTTGGATGTCTCCTCCACGCAGACCTTTGCTTCAAAAAGGAATCGATACAGACTTGGTGTATTGGCAAATCTTTGACCGAGAATGGCTCGAGATATGCGACCAGCCCCTGGAACAGTTTCTATTTTTTCCAGTGTATATCTAATAGGGCGCTTATGCGATATATAGTATAGGCCAGCGAGGCACCTGAACTATTGAAATTCCCTATAAGAAAAGAGAAAGATTTGCAAGAAAAATTACTTTCATTACCTGAATCAATGAGGTGACGAAACTAACACATGAGCAGTCTAACTTCAAAAAACGTGGTTTTGACAGCTTGTCGACTACAAAATGTCGTGAATTTTGACAAAATAAAAGAATTTGAGAAATCGAAAGTTCATAACACTCATGATAGGATAAAATCACTGTTACAAATAGGAGAAGGGGGGGGGGGGTTCCTTGGCATGAGAGGAAGGGGTTTCCAGAACCCCTGGAACCCTCCCCTGGCTACCCCCCCCCCTCCCTGTAGTTGATTGTGATATTTATTTACTCATAATGACTCGTTCGTTTGGGCCTATACCAAGTATTCTTGTTTAAGAATAAAGTCATGAAATTTCTTCGTCAGGGCAATACCTACTTCAAATTTATAATTCAAAAGTTTTTAACAGACAAATTTTATATTTGTTGCTTCAAAAGAAAAACAGCCTCACAAATTGAACAAAGTTTTCTTCCATGTAATCCTCTTCCGGAATTGGCCCAAATGAACACACCCTAAGTGTTTCCACATAATTTTTGGTTTCAAGTACAAAATAATAACCACATAGACATTGCCCTGTATTAAACTATATGTTTGAGAAGGTTCAGTGTTGGGACCAAGAGCAAAAAAAACATTACAGGTAATACAAAGGGGTGGCCCAAGACATGCATCAAGGTTTTGAAAAAAATAATTGTTGTAAGAATCTATTCCTGTTTTCAGAAAATTTGATAAAATAACAAAACATCAAATTTAAGTAAGGAACGTTAATGAATTCCCATCTTGCTTTATTCCGATCATTTGTTTAAAATTCATGAATTTTACATTTTATCTGGACACATGCACATATTTCTGAAAACCTGAACTGGCTTATTGAAACCTTCAATGGGGCAACAATTTACCTAGTTTTAATAAAGACTAGTAGCCTGGAATCAACACAACATTGCTAATTATTGTGCTCTGATTGGAAATATATACAACAACCAATTCTTGGGCTGCAGGCCATTTGCCAATATCTAAAGAGTCCTTACAGTTTCATTAACAGATAAGTAAATCAGGGTTGAGAAATTATACGAGAATTGATCATCCACTAAAAACTCTCCAGGATAAATAGAAACACAACTATAGACACAATATATAGGGATTTACAGGGTATAACCTCAATAGTGAAGTAAGAGTCTAAACCATATACTACCATTTTAAATATTAAAAGAGAGTTAAGTTAAAATGTTGTGTGAATTGCAATAAAAAAAACAAACGCTTTTGTCTACTTGACCATCTATGGTTAAAACATGCAAATCAGTAGCTTCCATATAAACTTAGCATTTCAAAGAAATATTGTTTGAACCACTAATCTTGCACAGGACAAAATGATATGTGTGTTCTAACCTGAAGATGGTCACAAAAGCAGTTCATACAACATTTAAAGTCTAATCATGCCACTTTTTTGCAAGCCCTTTTCACAGAAACATGTTAAAATTAGTGGGTTCTTATTACAAATAATAAATAAATATAGTATAACAAATTAATACTTGAAAAGCTACTTCAGAATTTAACAACTTTTCCTTCACTTTCTTATCATCTATCTGAAACTGCTTAGAGATAACAGATTGGGAAATACAAAAGGGAAAATAGGGCCAAATGGTTGGTTTAATATTAAGAGTAACAAGCAACCGAAAAAAAAAAAAACACAAAAAGCTTCAAGCATTTATAAACCATGAAATCTAACATTAAAACAATGTTATTGTGAATAACAACAAATGTATGATTTTTGAGCAACAAGATCAATAGTGACTGCGCAACAAAGAAGATAGCCCAATTCTTAACAAATTATCTTGAATAACAAATTATCTTGAATAAATAAACCATACACTACTATTATTGATCTTACCAGTTCTTCCCTTCACCTATTAAAGAGCGTATGACACAAGATCAGTTTTTCAATTCGAAAAACTGATCAGCAAGTGACCTGTTATGCCATATGGTTGGTCTTTTGGAGGGGAGACCTTTAGCGGGAAAAATTCAAATTCTACAAGCTATATCTTGGCATACTTTCATCGTATGTTGCTAAAACTTGGCAAACAAATGTTTTTTAAAGTATACTTTTTGTAAATTGAAAAACTGATTTTGTGTCATATGTTCAGACTTTAAAAACAAACACTACTTTATGTTAAAGGTACCGAAACTTGGAAATGTTTCATTTTCAGACCGGTTGTTTAGAAATTTATAAAAATACTCATACTTGATTATCTGTTACATTACTTTAATAATAAGCCAGCAAGCATATTATCATATACGCATGATACAAACACAAATTCACACATTTTATTGCAGCAATTTTTTGCAGCTCAATGCCATTACAAATTACAGTGTGGTATACATGTGTTTCAATTTTCACATTAACAATGCATAACAGCTTATCAATAATACTAAAGCAGTGTTTTTAAAGTTGCTTTTAATCAAACTGCTTTTACATACATACTCTAGGGCTGCAGCAACTGAGTTCAAATTCATAGGAATGCAGTGTGGGACACTGGCTAAAAAAGGGCTGAAATAAGAGTTACTGTGGAATCAAAGGACTGGGTTGGGGGTTACAATGGGGGTTGCTCTTTGTTAAAGGGTTAGAATCAGGGTTGCTCGGGGTTCAAAGGAATAGAATGGGGGTTGTTTCGGGTTCAAAGAATTAGAATGGGGGTTGCTCTTGGTTAAAGGGTTAGAATCAGGATTGCTCTGGGGGTTAGAATGAGGATTACTCTTGCTTAAAAGGATTAGAATAGGGGTTGCTCTGGGTTGAGGGTTAGAATGGGGATTGCTCTTACTTAAAAGGATTAGAATAAGGGTTGCTCTGGGTCCAAAGGAATAGAATGGGGGTTTCTCTGGGTTCAAAGAATAAAAATGGGGGATGCTCTTGTTTCAAAGGGATAAAATTGGAGTTGCTCTGGGTTCAAAGGGATAGAATGGGGGTTTCTCTGGGTTCAAAGAATCAAAATTGGGGTTGCTCTTGTTTCAAAGGGATAGAATGGAGGTTGCTCTTGTTTCAAAGGGATAGAATGGGGGTTTCTCTGGGTTCAAAGAACCAATATGGGGGTCGCTCTTGTTTCAAAGGGATAGAATGGGGGTTGCTCTGGGCCCAAAGGATTAATTAGAATGGGGACTGCTGTTGGTTCAAAGGACTGGAATCAGGGTGGCTCTTGGTTCAAAGGGGTTTGAATCGGCCTGGGTTGCTCTGGGGTCAAAGGAGTTGATATAAAGGGAACTTCAAAATAATACACTATTAATTAAGGGATAATTATAACTGAAGACAGTTGTGCTAGAATTCTTTAAATATACTTTGATATTTAAAATTCTCTAGTTAAAACAAATAAAAATTGTAATCATTATTCATGAATTCAGCCACTAAAAAATTAGAAAAAGGTGTAGAACTGATTTTCTTTTCTCAAAAGTTCAGCATGGTGCATTTTGTGCTTTTGACACAAAAATTGTATCAGGTGTACTGATTCATTTCCACCAAGATTATAGTAAGCACAACCTGGTAGAAGGGAGAATCTTTGTAGATATAATAGTCGTTCTTGCTGTAGCCCTATAGTTACAATTAAACACCTTGTCATCTAACTTTAAAAACAAACAAGATAAAACTTGAATTTGCCTTTTTACCTATTCAAAAAATGTTTTAAGTGCAGCTACTCAACTCAATTGATCAATAAATCTAAAAAACTAATTAAAAAAAATAATTTCAACAAAAATAAATTCATCAAAATAAAAAAATTCTATCAGACAAGCACAATAAATCATTATGAACCAAAAGTCCTGCAAAATTAGTTTAGAAAAATAATAATTTTCCAGTTGTCTAATGTATATTAAACAGAAATAAAAATGCAATGTAGAAATTGTTAATCTAAAAATAACATTACTCACTACTATAACTAATAGTTATTATTTCTTTAACCCTAACAGCACCAAAAGTACAGGTAAACTAAAATAAAAAAGGCATCTTTGGAAATTCTCCAAACTTGAACCTAAACTATTCTTGTTACCTTTTAAGAAGAATTTTGCTTTTCATCTTCAGCAGTTTGCAAGGCTTGATCAATTTCCATTTTCTTGTTACCACATGACTCTTAATGTATGAGTTATATAAAAATAATTTGGATGCTGAAAAACTGCCTAGGGCTAAAAGGGTAAATCTAGTTTCCAAAAAGAAAAAATTAACATTGAACTTTCTATCACCTAAGTAACTCTCTAGTTAAATATGAATTATTCGAGTCCACGGTCTGGTTGTATAAAAGGCAAGCTAACTATACAGTCAGTAAGTGCTATTTTCAACAACAAGATTTACTTTTAAGACTGTTTGAAATGATTTTTCTAATTTGATAGGAGATTTGCTCTGACCAAATTTAAAATACCATAAACCCTCTAATCAGGGGGGGGGGGGGGGGGGGGGGGGGGGGGGGGGGGGGGGGGGGGGGGGGGGGGGGGGG
>JAOBAT010071301.1:0-21827 GCA_026413305.1 Hydrozoanthus tunicans | reverse complement strand
GCGGACTGTCTAAGACCCTCAATACCACAGTCAACTGTAAACTGTTGTTAAGCGCTTTGAGCATGTACCTATGGAAAAGCGCTATATAAATGCTAATTATTATTATTATTATTATTAATAGCAGTAGGTGCAAAAGTTAGGTTCTCTGAAAGGAAAGATAAAGAAGGTAAAGAGGTGCATTTATATAGCGCCTTTTCCATATGAATACTCAAAGGCGCTTTACAATGATATATATGTATATATAGGCGCTATTGACAGCCGGTTCAAGGCGGTCCATGTATGCTGGTTCTCATTTTACCGACACCAGCTGAGTGGCCTTTAGCGGGAAAGAAGGTCGCCCAAATATTGAACTCTCAACCAGGCTTTTAATCGAACCGGGGAACTAAGGATTCGGAGGCAGAGATCTTACACTGCGCAAGCCCCTCCGCTAGTTGGGGAAAGGGCAAGAAAGAAGGGCATTAATGCGGGCAAAAGAATATGCTATGGCCAGAATACCAACAGGTATACGTAGGCCTAGGACAATTTGCAAGGGTGTGGGTAAGGGCAAGTGTTAAAACATCAACAAGGGCAAGGGCGCGGCAAAAGTAAGTAAAAGGGCAAGGGCTAGAACTGGTACCAACACCAACATCAGCAAGAGCAAGACAAGAGAGAGTGAAATAGTAAGTATAATTAAAAATAAGTTTAAGTGGTAATGAGAGCTAATTATTGAAATAACGACGTGCTTTTATCCCAAGCTTCCAGATGTTGCTACGCGGCTCTTTATGGAATACTTCTATAAATCCTGGCAGAGCGGGAAACTTGCTAGTGAGTCCCTTCGAGAAGCAACAGAAGCCATACAAACAAATTATCTGTACCGCCATCCATTCTTTTGGGCGTCTTTTGTTCTTATGGGACACGACGTGAAGTTGCAATGACATGTTTACTAGAGCCGTCTTCGATAATCCCTCACGCTTGCTTTCTTTGTTTAAATAGACTACCTAACTTGATCAGTTTGGCTGTATTCACAATTCTTGCTGAATATGGAGTTTGGCGTTTATGACTCGGCTCACGTTTTAAAGGGAACCGCCAAAAAAGAAAAAAATAGGAAAAATCTGAGTGTTGAAAGTGTGGAAAAATACAAAAAACATAGACAAGAATACACTGTTTTTTTTGAGGTATTGAAATATAGTAACAACAAAAGCACACAAAAATGCCTCCTTACCAGAACTGTTTTTGCTGAAAATCACGAGAAAATTATTCTCCTAATCCAGGAGAACTCTTTGCGTTATCTTCCTTTATTTCCCTTACGCTCCTCAATGTTATCTTGGTTGGCCACATAAGAAATTTATTGTTTTTATTTCAAGCTTACAATAACAGAAAAATAGCCCTGGAGGGGATATTTGTATCAATCATATCTCAAACGTTAACCCGGGCACAACCCTTTTTTATTCCATTTTTGCAGTTTTAATATAATGATTGACAAATGAGAAAAGTTTGACAAAAATCTAGGTGCGGGTTTTATTTCGATGTAATGACCTTAAGTAGATCTAAATGTAGAGGTGCGAGGTTTTAGAATCGTTGCATCTATAAACACCTTCGCCAAGTTTTTAACTAGCGGTTTCAGTAGAAAGTGGACTGGACGGCACAACCACTGACATTTATAGACAAAAGAATCGGGTAGTATAGCGACCAAAGGAACATTTATAAAAATATGTCAGTTGACAACATATAGAAACGCGACCTCATACAAGCACAGGCATGGAACCGCCTACTGACTTGCAAAAAAAAAAAGCAGTTAACGTTCTCTTACAAATAACATAAAAATAAACAGCGAAAATAAAAGTAAATGTCACTTCTGTTATATAGTGGCTTACCTTTAAAGGTTCAGAATCCTAAAAAAAACATTATAGAGGCGACCACGAGGAGCAAAGCTCACAATACGCCTGCGCGGTCGTGTGGGAACAAGGTCAAAGTCCAGCTAAATCCTAGGTTCACAAAAACTTCCCAAAGCTCCCAAATTGTCTATTGTGCTATTTTCAAAAGCTCCTGACTTTACCTTATTGTGCCCAAAATTAGGCTATGACATGAGTCAATTAATACCACATTAAAAACAAGAACTTTATTCAGTTGACCATAACTTAAAGTACTATATAGTGTTATACGGCAAAATAACTGACACTGGCCCCAAAAAGGACCTTTAAAGGGGAGCTGATCTCTAAAATTAAAATTTTTCAAACGAAAACCTACAAGGTGTTGAGAATAATCTAAAAGTTTTTTTTCTCGTGTCGCGCTGATTTTCCGAGGAATTCTAGTTTGTATGAGCGTGTTTCGGATCGTTTGGGGTCATTGAGCTTCGGCGCTTGTCGACTTGTCAGCGATAAACGAAGGTAACGTGTGACGTAGGTTATGGGGAGCGAGCGAGCGCTTGAACTGTTTTTTTTTTTGTCATATATAAGCTCGCTTACACAGTTAAGAGTGAAAGTTACAACTTACGTTGTGTGCGATATCTCACTCCAGCGATGAATTTTTTCAGTCTGAGCCAATTCTTACCCATACCTCACTCTCTCTCTCTGCTCTGAGCCCCCGTTACAATGCGACAAATAATGTGTTTTAAAATTTAGTTTCTCGGAAAGTCTGCGCGTTTTGCCCGTTATTGTGCTCGTTCCCTATTATGCTAAAAGAAATGCTGCCCCTACAGAAACGTGCCAAGGCCTCAACGTCGCCGTGATGAAAGGCCTTTTGCAGCAAGTGATTACATGGCACATATAATATTATTCTCGTGGGAAAAGGTCACAGACTCCACTGGGAAAGGCAAAACAGAGAAAAATCACGCGTTTCTAGTTGATTATGCCTTGTCTTGGAGTCTGTGACATTCCTTTGCCAGCCAGAGCTTTATCACCGTTCTACCATGTGATCACTTGCTGGAAAAGGCCTGTTGGCAACACTACGCGATTTTTGGCGACATTAGGAATTTTGGCAAAAAATTCAAAAATATAGGGCGTCTGTAGGAGACATTGAGCTACGACTGGGCGACATTAAGAGAAATGCTATAATGCAATGACGAATCTATGAATAACATCCATGTGGGCGGTCTTCATTGATGTTCTCCGATAGTGATTTTAAAAATAATGTGAAATTACAATCTATAATGTATGATAATATATACAGTCGATTCCGAAAAGGTTATCCATGAAAAATATTTGTTTATAAAGATAGAACTCGATCACATGTGACCATATATACAGAAACATTATTAAAGAAACTTAAATTGCACTGTGACAAAATATGTATTGAACTGAAAAGAAGAGATCGAAGCGTTATTTTTACGTGTAAGAAATGAACTAATAAATATTTATCGTGCTTGATGTGATACCAAAACAGATAAACAATAGCCTTTTATTTGAAGTTGTTTTAAAAGCTGAACTGATAGTTTCGTTTGCAAACTTTGGAAAAAAAAATTATTTAGATAATGACAAGAGCCTACTAAAACTATTTTTCGTTGGCGCATTGTTGCGCCTTTTTTTGTCTGGAATCGGGGGTAATAAAGTTATAATTAACACTTCTTTCAAGATATCTCACGTTTCTTAAAACAATGCATTATTTGTCACAGTGCAGTTTATGTATCTTATTCTTATGTATTGTACATGTCTTAGCTCACGTGAAAGATATATGTGTAGTCACGTGTGATTCATATATATATTTTCTGTATATAATATATAGATATTGTGCGACGTTTGGTTTACTTAGCAAAATTGGGCGACATTAGGTGGCATTGAGCCCCGGTGTAGGTCTAGGTTTTGAATTCTTGGGTTGCAACCATTCCCAAGAGACACCAAAACAAAAGACGAAGCGGCCATGTTGGTGCTCCAAACAAAAGAAATGATCAAAATTCTTTTGTTCAAGAGCACCAACATAGCCGCCATGACGTCACGTGAAAACCAGCAATGCCTGAGTACATATGTCCGTTAAAATAACGTTTTGAAAACTTGTGTAAGCCATTTTCAAGGACTGTAGATCATCATAAGCTCTATTGTGGGTGATGTTAGTGCTGTTCTGAGATGGTTTATGTTGATAGTCGTTAATCATTACCTAAGGTTAAATACCAAAATGTATTGAATACATTTTTATTGAACAGAGATCAATTTAGCAATCTCTTTAACTTACAAATATCTTTTCTGAAAAACTAAAACTCATTTAGTTTTTCATATTTTACTTGCTAATGGTTTGCCATTGTATGGTGCTTTGATAGCTAACTTCCATTATTTTGGAATAACCTGGTAAACCGAAAATCATTCATTTGGAATGACTTAGGCAGAAAAAATTTTGCGAATTCCGGATACCGGTATATTTCTTGTTTGAAAGGTCTTGCACTTATGTTTAAATTGTGACATTAAAATGGTATGAGGTGAACTAAATCTAGCGAATTTTATTTGACAATATAAAAAGGCTGATGACGTATCAAAGAACAGCACAAAAAATATTGTGTTTTTCCGTTACAAATAAAAAGATCAAAAACAAAATGGCCATGCATCAACTTAAAAATAAAACCAAAAGTTTTTCAAGACGTTTAAAGTTTAGTAAAATACTTGGGAATAAAAAAATAGAAATCAACATTCGAACTCGTGAAACGACACACAGATATTAAGATGATGCGTTTTACTTCGTCAGACAGCATGAAAAAACAACAAAAGTATCAAGAGTGTTAAAAGCACAAAACCGAAAAAAAAAGTTCAAAACAGAAAAAAATTTATAATGTACGTAGTCCGGCTGTCGTTTGACTTTGACATTTATTCCATTTTCGATGTAAACTTATACCGAGTGCTGAGACATTTTGATGAATTCATTGAGACAGCTAGCATAATGCCTTATAAACGGTTACAAATACAGCTATTAGCATCATCATTATTATCATCAATCATTATCGTTTTTAATGCAAAAGCTAGTTCCATCATCATTGTTATAAGATTTTAAAAAAAGGGTTGTGTGGTTATTTCAGTTTCAGAAACAAGTCGTCAATTTTATTTTTAATTTTTTCTTACCCACATTTTGGTTCAAGTTTCCAAAGATGTCGGTCGACTTTATCGAAGCTCTCGATGAGTCAGCTGGCGTTGAAGAAGAAGACGACAGCACAGACAACGAGTTTATTCGCCTCTTAGAAAAAGGAAGAACGTTGCTCGACAACGAAAAATTTGATAAAGCAGTTGAACTTTACAAAAACGTTTCTCTGTTTGGCAAAGAACTCTTTGCAGAAGACAAGAATGATTACGAGGTTTTTGTTTTGGGACTCACCAACTTAGGCGAAGCACAAAGGTAAGCACTATTACGCACCAAAATTCGGTTGAACCTTCAAGTCTTTAATCATCTTCAGCTCCCTTCCTCAGTCTAACTTCTACAAACTACTGTCTCAAAAAGCTGCTGTTTTTAAGTGTTTCTTTTTTAGACTGTTTTGAGCAAACTTCTTATCATTTCGTAATGATCTGGGCTAAATGCAGTTTTTATACAACAAAATTACAGGTATTCAGCAACTCGTAACTTGAAACTTCAATCCTAAAAACTAAAGGCTATAGCGTTACTTGAAATAAATACTTAGATTCTATGTTTATAAGTTATTCGTTTAGTTTCTAAAAAGCATGTTACAAATTTCTCTAACTCACAGAATAAGTAAGCTGTTATAGAGGGTTGAGATCCCTTAGGGTAGAGCACTCGCTTGACGCTTTCAAGGTTGCCGGTTCGCTCTTTATTTGTCGTGAAGTATGACTGCCCAATGAGGAACTATAGGTTCATGACATTCTGTCTTCTTCTAGAGCTGTATTTCAGATTCTGTTCTTATTCTCTGCTTTTTCTTATTCCTTCTTCTTTCTTTTATTTCTTATTCCTTCTCCTTACTATTTCTTCTCCTCTCTTCTTTATTCTATTCCCTCTTCAACTCAACTAGTGGCTACCTCCTTTTATATGTTTTTACACACTAATCCTGATTGGTCTCTGGACACTTTTGACAAGTGATTGTTCCTAGATCATGCAAAATTATCTTAAGAAATATAAATCGAAAAGGTAGAACTTTTATGTCGGGAGAAAACTGGTTTCCCAAGGATCACACTAATCTCAATTTCAACCCGAAACCGAAAGACTACAAAACAGTTGTGCAAGGGCACAACCCTCAAAACCAATTAAAGTTTTTCAGTGTTTCGAAAATACATTTCAACAGGAAGACAAACATGGTGTGTCATTTAAACAGACAGAAGCTTTTTGCAGATTAAGGCGGTAGCACTTTGTGAATCAACTGGAGACCTGCCTGTTCCCTAAAACTAATATTTTCTTAGACTACTAAAACTTCATTGGTTTTTGATGACACTTAACAAACTTTTCAAGGTTTGACTGTCAGAAACTAACTACTTGATTATGACTAAATTAGAAGTCAAGGGCAAACTAAACTGCTTTGTAGTGACTAAGTGACGATGAAAATATCTCTCGTGCTATTTTCTGACATTAAGTGTTCTGGTTGGTGTTGTTACCTAACAAAGCTGTGATTTACTCAAGTTTTTATAAGGTAAGATACAAATTTCAGCGTTTTCGGCTATTGCGTAGTAAGCTATGGTTGTTATTGACTATGACTACTCAAGATTGTTTACATTTTTACAAATCTCGATAGTTTCCTTCATTCCTTCGAATCAAGACTAAATTCACGACTTGGCAACAAGATAAGTCTAAAACTAAGATTTGTCACGGTAGAAGAGCTGAAGGGTCTTTCCCATGAGAACTACTAAATCAAACTAACAATAGACGGCTATTTTGTTTACGAGCATTCAAAGTCAATGCAAAAGGCTAAGACAAATATGTGAAATATTTCAAAAAGGGTCTTTCCCATGAGAACTACTAAATCAAACTAACAATAGACGGCTATTTTGTTTACGAGCATTCAAGGTCAATGCAAAAGGCTAAGACAAATATGTGAAATATTTCAAAAACTAAAAGTCAGCTAATTTCATATCGTAACAGTGCAATGGCTGCAACTAGCAGGAATCGATATTACTTACCTTGATTCATCCATTATCATCGAGACACTCTGAAAGTCTGGCCAACTTATTTCGGTTGCAGTACGTTTTGCATGTATGTAAACGTCTTCCTTGTAATAGACAGCTATCATGCTAGCGTTGCACAAACATTTATTAAATTTATCAAGTAAAAGAGTCCAGATTCAATTTCAGCATATCAATATTGGCAAAGCTACACAGTTTCAAAAAGATTGACCGCAATTTGACGGAGGCATAATGGTTTGAAAACTAGAAATTTTTCTAATGAAATGTTATTTATGATAGACGGATATCGATGTCTACTCAGCCTTGTTTAAATGTTTCCCCCATACATTTCTCTGCGAAAAATATAGGCAGAAGATCAAGTCTTAAAACTTCACATCTGAATTATTTTTTAGGAAATTTCTACAAAATTTTGCATTTTGCTACTTATTTTGATAGAAAGAAAAACAGAAGAAAAACGAATGTAGTTAGCCCATCAGTAGGCTTGCACTGCTCCAACTGATTTCTAACTACTATCTATCATTTCTCCTCAGAAAAGGCGGACGTTACCAAGATGCGTTGCAGACATATGAAGAGCTATTGCACATGTCTGGAGAAATTGCTGATCTGGAGCTTGAGGCTGACACACACAGCTTGCTTTCTGAAACGTATGAAGAGTACGGAGAATTCGTTTCTGAGTCCATTGAACATCTAACCAAGCAGTTTGAAATTGTGAAGACCAACTCCCTCAAGCCACTCGGTGACATCGCCAAATTAGGGTACAATTTGGCCGAAAGGCACCGGTTAGTGAGAAACACCACAAAAGCCTTGGATATCGCAAAACGCGCTCTGGCGGATGGACTAGCTGCTGGTTCGGAGGTTAAAGATGTTGTTGTAGCGACTTATACCTCAATGGGAAGAACTTACCTTCATTGCGGAGAGCTAAAATTGGCGGAAGAAAGTTTTGAGGTGGGAAATCAGGAACGGTTTTGTCCCAACGCCTTATTGTAGAAAAGATTTCAAAAATGTTGTCTCTTTTACTTACTATCAAAGTAGAGCACAAAAGTTTTTTGGAACTGTTAGTTTTTCTTGCAAAAATCTCTAGCTGATCCAATTATAAGATGTTCCAACTCTTTTATTCGTTGCGGGAATTCGATGATTGTTCATTTTGCTCATGCGGGATGGAATATTAGAGATTTTCTAAGTAGAACCTTTGGTTTTTAAAATTAGCCTGGTGAATTTAAATTCAGGTATCTAGGTAGCAAAAATTTGTTCTTGACAATGATGAACTTTTAATCTTTAAATAGGCAAGTTTTGCCTTGGCATCCAGCGACAAACTTGGACGGCGCGCTATTATGGACAGCTACCTTGGTCTTGCTCAGCTCGCTGCCAAGAGAAACCAGACAGAGAAACTTGAGGAACTTATAGAGAAGGCAGAAGAAGAAGCCGCAGACTCGCCTGAAACAGAAGAAAGAGAAAATGCCAAAGTGCTATGCAGAATCTACACCAAATTGGTAACCCTCAAATGTGAAACAGGTAATTTTCTAATGCTGAGAATGCTATGCTTTGTTTTTGTGATGAAAGCATTAGTGGTAAAAACAATAATAAGATCATACAACATGAATACTTATTGAATATCTTATCAGTTACAAGTGGGACAGAATAACAAAAGATACTCAGCAAATTTGACTTAAAATTGCGACCTGCTAGACTTACTTAGGTATAATAACCTAAATATTAGTTAATTAGCTTGTCAAACCTTACCTTACCCACATAACCCAGTTAAGTTTTGAAAGGGCCAATTAACCCAAATCCGTATTCAAATATTTTGCAACCAAGGCTTTACAGAGACTGGTTTCAGCTGTTATTTTGTAATTTTGTTTTCCATGGGAAATATAAACAGCATTTTACAAGCTGAATGGTATCTCTTTTCTTAGAGAAAAAATTGCTACTCGAGTTTTGTCTTAACCCAAGGTAAAAGTTAACAGGCTTTGATCAACTCAGCTAAGGGTTTTTTATGTTATCTTCCTTTTTGTTTAAATAGGAAACTTTAAGAAAGTAGACCATCTCATTCAAAAAAGTCTCGCACTGGCCAGGAAGTCTAAGTACCGTATAGACCAATGTGAGTGCCTGTCCATGAGTGCCGAAGCGTACTTGTCCTTTGGGGAATTGAGCAACGCACTGGACTGCTGTTATGAAATCAAGAAGATAACAAACACTCCACGTTTCCGTCATCTTGAATATACTGCGTTCAGAAAAATGATATCAGTGAACAAAGAAATTGGCAATATCGACGAGGCCCTCAAATGCTGCGAGAAATGGTTTAATAGTTTGGAAAATTTTTACACTGATAATCGTGTCATGAAGGCGGAGGTACTAGTAGAGTTTGGCACAATCTATCTTGCTAAGGCCGATTTTGGTAAAGACCAAGAGAAACAGAAAGCGCATTCGTGGAGAGCAATAAAGTACATGGAGCAAAGCGCCAAGATACAGGAAAAGCTGTGGAGGAATGAATATTTCTATTGCTATACACTCGACGCACTTGCTTTTGCATACCAAGGAAGTGGCGACTTGGATAAAGCGCTCAATTATGCAGAGAAAACTAGAGCTTTCTTGCTCAACCTAAGAAACAAATCCTTAAAAGCTGAAAACCTTCATACTCTTGGAAGCATAAAAATGGAATTAGGGCGCACAGACGAGGCTCAACAAATATTTGAAGAAGCTTTGCAACACTCCCTTGAAACGGAAGATCAAACTCTAATTGCAAGAAGCTATGGTCTTCTTGGTTGCATTGCTATTAAGAAGGAAGATTTCGATTCTGCAATTGCAAAATTACGCCAATCTACAGCAGTTACTGATAAACTTCGAAGGGCAACGATACAGCAAGCACATAAGATTTCTTTTATGGAAATAAGTACTCAAAATTACCACAGATTGGAGTTGGCTTACATCCATTGCGGACGCTACAATGATGCACTTGTCACCTCAGAACGAAGACGAGCTCGTGCCTTCGTCGATATGATCCACGCGAGATACTTGACGTGCTATCCAGAGCTGAAAAACCTCTCAGATCCTACTCTTAAGAACCTGATGAAGATTGTTGACTCTGAAAGAGCAGTATTTGTCGTCTTTTCTTATTACAAACGTTTTAGCGACCAATCAAGTGTAATGCTCGTTTCGCCCGGAGTAGGTGTTGTTGCATCACAAGTTGTGAAGCTAAAAGACATTGCCTTTTTAGTTCGGGATCTGAGGAGGCAGATTTATCAAGATGACAGTGTTCCCGTACGAAAGTCCCGAAGTATTAAGGAACGAAATGTTAAACAAGTGGACAAGAAATGTTTAACAGGTATGAAAAGCTTGTAGATGAGGAAAGTTAAGATGGATAAGTTCTTCATAAAATTGCGATAAATACTAAAACAAAATGATCTTGTAAAATTTGAAGAATGGGGTCGTAAAAATTTAAATTGCACCTTATTGTTCTTAAAAAGTAAAGGCGCTTTGTGTCTGCAGATGAAAGTAAGTTCGTTTTTTTATTCATTTAGAGCTCCTCCTCAAAAAATATTTTGCAACAGCTCTGGAATAAGGCGATCACTGATACAGAGCAACCTGTAAACTTATTAACACTTACTCTGACCAGAAATAGGAATAAATAAGTTATCAAGAAGAGCCATTTCTTGTGAGCTAATGAACCAAGATATTGCTTATATTTGTAAACGACAATAGCTAAATGTCGGGACACTAAAATTTAGTTTTCTTTGTATTTCACAAAGGATCAGCAGATCTGGATCAGCTGTTGAAACAAATGTACCAGGAGCTATTTGGCGAGATTCACGTCATGTTAGAGGGTGAGGCTGCTCGATCTGGCTGCAAGAATCTGGTGATAGTTCCAAGCAAAGCTTTGTTTTTGACTCCGTTTGCAGCGTTGATCACCCCTGAAGGTAAAATGATGTACAAGAAATACAACCTCAGAATTACTGCAGCAATTCAAGCCTTGGAGTTCAAAGAAAAGAGGAACATGTCAAACGGGAAAGCAGGTAACAGAGTTGTTTTAGTTGTTGTTTGAAGGTCGGACACGGAAAAAAAGCAATTATCAAGTACGAGTATCACTATACTGCTGAGAGCTCTCGTGTATCCCGATTTAAATTAGAGTGATGATGATTTTGGTGATGAGAATAATCAAACTGATTAGATAATATGCAGTGAAAATACTGAATGACATCAAAATGTTAAAATTGGTATATCACCGGCGGGGAAACGATTTTTTTCAACACATGTGGTTATACTAAATTTCAGTCAATGAGCTTTCAGTATTTTCGTAGCGCGCTTATAATTTTGCAAATGAGTTTATGCTGTAGCTTACTTAGTAAAGAAAAATAAGAAAATATCTTTTTTTCACCTTCCAACACGCTTGTCCGAAAAAATTGAAGGTGTTGGGAGGTGAAAAGAGGTGCTTTCATATATCTACTTGTTATAATTTCCCTTCCTAGCCAAAATAATTGTGAATTTATAAGAAAAAAAAATGCATGGTTCCTTCGAAAGTTATCATCTCTTCTTGACTCACACGGTAATCATCTTGCTAAACAATCTACAATTTTCTACTGTTGCTTTGATGCTAGCTAGTTCCTTATTCATTATAGCAATTAAAAGTTTCGACGTTAACTTGATTTTTCAATTAAAAATGACGCATTAATGACCATAAAATGTCATGCGTTTAAAGAATTACCATTTAGGACAGGTGTTGATTTTCCGGTTTCACGAGATCTTGTAATTTTCAGATTGTAAAACACTTCAGTCTTCACCAGAGTAAAAAATACTTCTAGCAATACTAATGCACATACGTGCTAACGATATTGAAACAGCCAGTAAAACGGCAATACGGTCTCAAGCGTCAGAAAGAACAAACTCCTACACAAGCTAGACTTTACATTGTTGTTCAGACTTCAGACTTTATTTACCATGTTAAGAAAATTACAAGCAATTTGTTGCTACCCGCAAAATAGCTTAAACTAGTCGAGGTGGGCAGCGAACATTATAAATAAACTATTACGTACGTGAGGTGGTATTCAGCTTATATTTTTAACCTTAATCACATAGTTAATTTGAGTTTGATATAAGACAAAAATGAAGACGGTGGAAAACATATATACAGTAAAAGATGATGAAATTGAAAAACTGAGCAAAATCAAAAATTAGCAATATTTACTTTTATTGAGGCGCAACGTAATCATTTATCGAGTTTCGAGAGGATATCAAATATATTAAGATATTCATCCTAAACTCAAGAAGATCAAGCAAGGCACTATGTATAACAGGCTTAAATCTTAATTTACGCTGTTGCACCCGTATGCTGGAGGGAATACTGTTCCAGAGAACAGCCCCAAATTTGGAAAATGACTTTAACTCTTTATTTAACCTTGATTGTCCAATATAATAGTTACCACTTGCAGAAGAACGGATATTGTAATTATGTATTTTATTTGAAGGAATTGCAACCTGACGAGACCCAACAAGGCCGAAACAGCCGTCCACGACTGCTAACACTTGGGCTCAAACTATTTCTAGAGTCCAGCATAGGCTTTAATTCCTTCCGACCAATTAAGTTTCAGCACCATTTTACAGGCTGACTCTATATATCATTAGAACGTGTGTGCAGCACTGCTGCGTTTTGCATTACCAGCCAGATCCCACAAAAAATTTGGTACAATTCTAAGAATCGAGAACTAAAGCAAAAAACTCTATTTGTAGAAGTATTAACAAAAAATTAATGATACTTAGTAAGAACTTAAAACATTGAATAAACCATATCTGAGTTTCAGATAGAGAGAAAAAAAATTGTATTTATTAGAATGACGAAGAGCACCGCAGCCATTAAAACTGGCCTTTTCTTTTTTGAATCTGTGTAATCTTAAGTGGGTTGGATTAATCCTTAGCTCAAGCGGTGTGGTTTCAGCAAGTATGAGTTAGTTGACAAGGTCGGAAATGCATAAAAAACGCTAAATAAGTTAAAATATCAAAAATGGTAATACAAAGTTAAAAGGTAGTTAAAAAACAAACGTTTTCGACTTTTAAAGTTATCTTCAGGTAAATGAACAAGATGAAGTTCATCTACCAGAAGATGACTTTATAAGTCGAGAATGTTTGTTTTTAAACTACTTTTTAACTTTGTATTACCATTTTTGATATTTTAAGGTCGGAAATATCCCTCGCTTTACTTTCCAGACACTTTGAACGTGTTGTCTGTTGGAAACCCGTATGTGCCAACGGTGAGAATCTTCGGAAAGGAAATGACTCCATGTGATCTTGCCGGAGCCGAGAGAGAAGCGGCCAGTGTTGGCCGATTGTTTGGATGCAACCCTTTGATTGGGAAGGACGCTACCAAAGAAGCGATTCTTAGCTGCCTTCCATCTGCAGATCTTGTTCATTTTGCTTGTCACGGTTCCTGGCAGTTGAAAGCTCTGTTGTTGGCACCCTCTACTGAGAGACCGCGAAATGGATTCACAGAAAAACACATTCTTTTGACTGCGGGTGAGTCACCATAGCAAAGTCACTTTAATATATGATGGGTTCTAATTCTCTTTCTTCAATAATCTTGAATTCTTTAGTAAACAAAGTGCTTCTGTAAAGAGTGACACAAAGCGTTATTTCCCTTAAGCAAGCTACATTTAAGCTTTAATAACGGTGTATAGGAGACCATTATACGAAGTACTAACTGTTATAGCATACAAAAGCAACATCATGTAAACTTACAATCGACCATTCCTAAAAATGATGGCGGAGGTTCTTTTTACCACAATGCATAGCAAACCGTACGACGGTAAATGACACTCAGGAAAAGTAACAGCTGATAAAACTCTTCCTTTTACTAAAAACACCTTGTGCTTCGAATTTGAGGTTTACAGATTTTTACCATTTGTTTTTATGTGCAATTTTAGACGTTTATGCACCAGGAACTGCAAGTATTTTGCTTAATCGTAGATTTGTTTCTCTAAGTCAACATCTTTTAATGTATGGGGCGTAATTTCTTAAACAAGAAGACATAATGTCAAGTAAAGTTAGGTGAAAATAGAATGAGACGTTTCTCTTTGCACATTCCTGGTAGTGATGCTTTGTAAGGCATACTTCCCTTATTTCACTTAGGAGAAGTTTTAGAGATGGATCTCAAGGCCAAGCTGGTTGTTTTGAGTGCTTGTAATTCTGGAGCAGGGGAAATAAACAGTGAAGGTGTTGTTGGGTTAACAAGATCCTTTCTGGCTGCGGGTACCTCGGCTGTGGTAGCATCATTGTGGTCGGTGAGTAGATAACGACTTACATGGCATCAAACTTTGAGTCTGTAAGCGAGCTGACCTCTAGGCTCTTTGACTGACAAGCGCGATAGCATTCTTGGTGACGTTATAGTCACCACAAGGTCTCGTTGTGTAGCCACTGTCGCGCCGTCAAGAAAAGCACTGCGCCAGGTTTTTCGGTCATCAGCTATTCTCTCTCAGTTGGGAACGGGTATGTTAAAATTTTTGAGGTCTTTTTTTACAGCATCACCAAACTGCAATAAAAGGCGACCAGGTTTTCGCGAGCCTCGAGTGAGTTGGCCATACAGAAATTGAAAGGAAAGGCTACAGTATCATTATTCCTGTTTTTCAATTTCATTGTTTCAGCATGCAAAGCTTTTTTAGGTCATTGAAAAATAACTAAATAAGTCCTTGTTATGTAAGTACTTTGTTGGTATTTGTTGTCTTATTATTGATACTAAACCTAACGCCTAACCTACTTATAGTTAGAGAGAAAGTAAGAGACTAGAATATTAACAAGAGCAGGTGAAAAAATAATATGGATAAAACTAAGATTCGATAAGAGTTGATAAGTGATACACTGACGTGCTTTTGTCCTCAGCTTCCAGATGAAACTACGCAGCTGTTTATGGAATATTTCTACCAATCCTGGCAGAGCGGAAAATTTGCCAGCGAGTCCCTTCGAGAAGCAACAGAAGCCATACAAACCAAACCTCAATACCGCCATCCATTATATTGGGCGCCTTTTGTTCTAATTGGGCACGACGTGAAGTTGCACAGAGCAATGTACGCGAGCTGACTTCAGGCGTTGTCTACAAGAGTTGTCTACACGAATTGTCTACACGAGCAGCCTACACGAACTGTCTACACAAGCTGTCTTACACGAGCTGTCTAACTGGTATTTTTGCGAAAACAATACAGAGAGTTAAAGTTATAGAATATATAAATTTTGAAGCCAAGAATTTGGTATCCCAATAAAAACCTTGAGCTCAAGATTTTGCAGTTTCTAAAATCTTGGTTTCACGATTTTGGAATAAAAAAAAACTTGAGTTCAAAATATCGTCTTTTCAAGATATTGAATACATTGTTTTGGATCAATTTTTACTTTTCTCTGCAACGCAATCTAAGAATATATTTAGCCCTATATTTTTGCTATGGTTTCGGTGGCACTATAGTGTTGTTAAGAATTTTGACATAGTAATACTTGAAAATTGTGCATTAACAAAGCCTTCAGAGTTTCATTATGCTTTTCTCAAAGTGTGGTATGTATACTCTTAAAAATCATTTCAAGAGTGTGCGTTGGATATTAGATGACACTAAGTAGCCAGAGTGGGGCATAGCGGCGAGTTTTCTAGTCGACTGCAAAATAGTTCCTTCTTTCGCGGCGAGATCGAAAATTCAAGCGCTTTCGTTAAACGGGAGACTGGGAAGAGCAAATGGACGCGCAGACGGGAGCAAAAAAGAATGGGGCGAGGGGCAGAAAGAAGGGACTGTCGCCTCTACATACTTCAAATCCGTTCTGGATTTTTGCCTTGTTTGTGGAAAATTATCGGGATTTGTATTAAAAAACAAACAAAAAGGAGCAATTTCTGCCTTAATTTGGTAAAAGTTGGGTTTAAAAGTTGTGTTGTGAGGCGAAGAGAAAACAGAATGCGAGTGCGACCACTGACAGTTTTTCAATCATGGTTATAGCTCTGCTTAGAAGTACTGTTGCTGATTAACAGTTTTAAACTAAGGGAGATTTGACCTGAGATATATAATGATCCAGCAAATTTTGAAGCAATCAAAAGCGGACAATTCCACATTGTAAATAAACACATCTGCAGATCACGTTAACGAGTTTCCTTTAAACTACCTCATATCTAACAAATGAACGGAATACTTCTTTTATTTATATTCCATGTTCTAAAGCTGGGTAGAAATCATGAATGACGTCATCAGTTTTTACTATATTACAAAAGCTTTAGAAGATATTTTCCGTGTTTCATACTCTATTGGAATTGATGGGAGAATATTGAAAATATTTCAAATCATTCGCTTTCTGCTTGTGATCCAAACTTTTTCTCGTGTTCTCCCAACAATCAGGACTGCGCATTTCCAAAAGAGTATAAAAACACGAAAACATCTTCTAAAGTTTGATTATACGTAACTGATTATTCCAAAGATCATGCTACAGTAACACAGAAAACTAAGTTGAATGGTTAAACCGAAATTTTACTAGGACAGTTCTCGCCGTACCAATAATTAATTTAATTATACACTATAAGATCGTTTTCTATTTTTTCTTTTTTTTTTGTGAATTAAACTTTCCATGAAAAACCATGACTTTGATAAAGAGTTATGGGCATTGGCTAAAGTATAAAGGGTAGAAAGTTCGGCTTAGAATCCGAATTCTTTTTCTGAAGTAATATTTTAGCCAATGTTAACTTCTTGGTTCATTTTTTTTTACGAATTCTAAATAAGCCTGGCTAGAAACTCAATGAATTTTTTAAAACGATAACTTGTTCAAAGTAATAAATCGTTACATAGTTTAAAACTTAATTAAACATTTTTCGCCAAGAAACTTGGAACTTATAAATAGAAATAATTAGATTGAATCTTTCCTTTTTATAATGAAGAAAATTTTTGGTTTTTTTTTTTGCTTTAAGAGCAGGGGATTTTTAAGGCTCGGTTCATTTTCTGGTCTATGTTTTTCGACTCCTTTATGCGGTTTTAGTAGCCTCCATTAAATGTTTGACATGTACACATTAATCGTTGCTTTTTCTAAAAGAGGTTTCTTAATCGAGTCTTTTCAACAAAAATTTTCACATAAATTATTCCCACTTAGGAAACCTTGGAAGCTATATTTTAAGTTTTTAATCACAGAATTATTGGCAAGATTTTAGCAGCCACTTGAATTACTACAAGAAAATCCTTGAGGCTGCACCTTACCGAAAATCAACAATAAGCTTAAAAAGGCTAAGGATTAAACTCTTAAACTAACCGATGAAGTTCATTACTCAAAACAAGCAAACAACCCTGGTCTGTGTCGAAGCCGTCTGGTTGTTATAAAAAATCAGATATCTTTTGGCAAGATCAAAGCAATTATCAGAAAAGATTTAGAAACCGCATTTGCCTTTTTTGACCTGAAAAGTTCGGCTGTTTTTAAATGTCGCAACGGTACGCCAGGTGACTTGAGTTTTAGAATCTTTAGATATCATATATTGCTGTAAAAGGAACTGCGTAGTTTTGTGAGAAATACCGGTTGCATTCGTAAATAAAACAGTTGCAAGCACGCAAGAATCAAACTGTTGGCCATATATTTTTCATATAAATTACCAAGCCCCTAGGGCCCGTGAGCAATAGTTTGTGTTTTCCTTTAATTACAAATTTAACTGTTCAAAATTCATATTAATTCAGGAAAATCTAAAAAAAATAATGTTAACAACTGAATTTTGACGTTTGTCAACGAGTATTTTGTATTTGTAATTTGCAATTTGTTTTCTGTCAGTGGCTCTAAACTAAATGTAAAAAAAAGGTTAACTTTATAGTTTGATCGAACAGACTAACAGGTTGCTAGTAGAAATTCCCGACTAAGATAATAATATCCGGTGTAATTTGCAAAAATTAGAAAATTAGACCCTGTTGTTTTTCCACGCTAGTTAACAAATGAATGCTTTTTTCAATCAGCTCGGCTTTCGGTAAGAAAAACTTATTAATAAGTTATTTTATATAATTGAAAAGAGCTACTTAGGAAAAAAACTTTAATTATTTTGATTAAAATAGTGCCGCCTTCTTAATCTGACCAAATTTCCCTAAATCTCAAGCAGCTGGTTTTTGCAGTCTTTATATACTGAGAATGAATTAAAAGTTGCACCTTATTTGCTGCAAGAAACAAGATGTTAAACTTGTCATGAAAAACTTGTGCTTCGTTTTCAACTTTTCGTGAATTCGTCTTGATCAAAATTTTAGTTAATTGATGAGTTCCTCAAACATGAACTTTTGTCGTTTTAGTTTTCTTTTATTTCTAACTGGCACTGTAAAAGGTAAGTGTTCATCACTCGGTAATTATAAGCAGTTTATCAGTACTTAGAGTTAAGCCAGACCGGCATCTTAAACCAGGAATCAGAAGATCAGAAAAACTATTTTTTAACTTACACACAAGCTTGTAAAACAAGAAGAAATTATTACATTTATGTTCGTGGATTACTTTCAAGAACGTAAAGCTGGTGTTTGACATGTCATGATCCGAGTTAATTCCGAACGCTTTTAAATTTCTCAGTAATAGTAAATTAGCTTGACACTTTCAAGCTTCTTTCGCTTTAAGAAATCAAAGCTCGAGAATTCTGCAGTATTTGAACGGTTGAAGTATTTCAAAGTACTGGTTCCTGAGTAAGCCTATAGAAAAAGTTAGTTTCATTGAATTGGGAATGTGCGTTAAGACTTCGTTTAGGTTCTTGTTTGTTTAGACATCGCATAGGCTCGAGTAATAATTAAGGATTAATCTCAAAAGTACTAGTGTTTCAAACTTTTTCCAAAATTGCCCAGTGACTTTGCGACGAGGGCAATTTGAAAAAAATTGAAAACACAAGTGATAACAACCCTAAATTTTATGAACCAGGCGATGATATGCTTATGACATGTACATGGAAGGCAAAAATCTTCATTCCCACGGCATCTCACGCGTACGAGAAAGCATTGCATAACTTTGCTCATTCATCCCAAGTTTCCTTGAAAATTGTTGGAGATGTAGTGATCATGAAATCTTTTTAACTCTGAAAACATTTGGAAACCTTCGGAAGAGGTTTGAAATCATTTCTAAAGCACTTTTAAGATTTTTTAGAAATAAAATTCAAATTCGGTCAGAAATCTTCGGAAAACGTTTCTAAGGCGTTTTTGAGACTTGGTATATTTCGGAAAATCTTCGGAAATTTTCGGAAATATACCAACGACCAATCGGCGCAAAGTAATTTTGCCCTGACTTAATATAAGAAAAAAATCCCCCGCTGTTATCTAATCAGCTCGAAGTAATTTTGTCCTCTATGTTGTAAGCTATTTTAAGACGTGCTTTTGCACGAGTAATGAAGACAAAACATACAGTCGGTACTGTTATATTTAATAGTCAGGTCAGCGCTTAGAATTCTGCTTAGGTACCACGGCTTTAAGTCAGCTCTGTAAGTTTATCCGCAATAGGCTCACAAGTTTTTCACGTTGTAATTAGACAGAGCCTTTTCAGTAGTCAGTGGGAACCAATTTTAACGAGTTGCTGAAAGAAACAATCCTCTTAGTACGGTATTTTAATCTTGAATCGCTTTTAAGCCTTACTGAAATACCTGCTTACCTTGAAGATTTCCAGATTAAAGGCTAACGAATGCATGTCGTTCTTTTCATCGAAGGTCAGCCGTTCGTTTTAGGCCTGTTCCAAAATTAACTGGATTAAGAGTAAAGGTTTGAAGTTCTTTATTATATGACAAGGCGATGAGTTAATTATTCAAAAGATTCTAATCACTGACAAATGTTTGAATTTATTCCTAACTTCGTTGCAAAAACAGCCATACGAATCGGACAAAGATTTTGTTCCATGAACTTATATTCCGGAACAGGCCTAAAACGAACCTACCCTAATAATGGGTTATATATTTATCATAACTACAAGTTATGATAAATTAAAGTGTACTCCCGCAAACAAAATTGGAAGATTTAGAAAGATATTTCTTATCCCTCAATTATTACAAGACGGTTCACTAGTAACAACAAAATTTGGAGAAGAAGGAATGTTTCCCAGACTATATATATATAACTTCTTAAATGCTTTCTCGGCAGCACATTCAGCCAGGTGTCCAACAACCTACCTGTACACTGGCTGCTTTGAAACCCGTCTTGATGTAAGCAGCTCAGATATACTTCTATTTAATGACTATTCGGGATATCGTTGGCTTTCTCGGAGAACCGAGTTTCGTTGTGACTGTGCAGAAACGGCTAAGGAAAAGGGTTTGCAAGATTTTGCGACTAAAGGTTGGTATAGTCAAGAAATCCTAATCAACCAAAGATTGCTTGCAGGAATAAACTTAAAAAAATTAAATATGTTTCCATGGCAACGACTACCAAGACTCCAAAATGGCGGCCACCATCCCAATTTTTGGATTGAGTAATTTGTTTCAAAGAGTTCTAAAACAACATTTAATAATTAAGAACGTGAAATTTATAATTAAAAATACTGAATTTGTAGGAAAAACAAAAGTAATTAGGTTCACCTTGTCCTTGTCCAATATTTTAACCGATTTCAGAAAAGTATGGCGAAGCTTCTTGTGTGTCCGTTGCAAACTTGACAGCTTGGAATAACGCCAACAAGGCTGAGACTAAGTGCTCTCATTGGTCAGTTTACCGTTTTTACACAATCAAAAGAGGTAGGGGCTTCAAAACAAAGTAACATCTTTACATCAGTATGACTTTGCATCAGTAGATTTTGCCACATAGAACTAGTTATTGATTTTTCCTCTTTGGTCTATCGAGACTAAGCTAATTAGGAACACTATAAACTTGGAATAAGCTAGATTCTTTCAATCGATTTCTATACAATACATTATAACGTCCGTTGGTCGGACTTAATGACCAACAAGCAAAAGGACAGCTGTGAAGTTTTGAGAACCGAATCAATCCGCCTTGGACATTATCTTTCGATACTCTAGCAAATTTTTTTTTGATTGGCGGTGTTGCACACGGTGCTTATGATAAAAAATAGAGCCATTAAAATAACACTAAGACTTCATAGTAGGAAACTAAGTGTTAGCAGTCATGGATAGCTAGCTTTTTTGGCCTTGTTTGGCTACGTCAGTACGGTGTAAATAGATAACAAGCTTTGTTCTTTGAACTCTGGATTATATTTAGTTCGTATATGATAGTTCATAAAATCCAGGCACTGATCCAGAAATCTAAGAAAAGAGTGGTAGGCCGTACACTTCAAGTTCCCCCCAATCAGTTACTCATAACATACATGTCGGGGAGCTCAGCTCGCAACCCAACGAGCGCCAAAGGTGCAATCTTTCTAGAGGGTTCGGGGGCATGCTTCCCTGGAAAGTTTTGAAGTTTCGATTTTCTGAGATTGCTAGAATTACAATATTTTTATCAATTTTTTCATTCAAATTTTTGTTTTCTTCGGCAAAACCATTGACCAGGCTAAAACCCACCAAGCCCCGTATGACACTCTGACTCTTTTAAGGCATACAAAACAGCTGCATCTTTTAAAGCCTTACGTGGAGATTACCCTTTCTTATTAACAAAAAGTTGAAATCACATCTTATGACTATCTCAAAAAGTATACGTTTAGGGTACACGGAATTTTCAAACTGTTAGGTAGCGAGCCAAACGTTACAAAGGGCTTTATGAACAGAACCAGTTTGTCGTTAAAGATTGAAAAAAAAACATCATCACGCATCAGTGTTTTATTTATTACTTAGAATGAATAAAAACATATTTCAGCTTAATTAGTGACTGTAAAGAAAATACTACTACTTTTCCTATTCGAAAGTTAATTTGTTATTCAGAAAATTATTTTGGGTGGCAATTCCCCCCC
>JAOBAT010071290.1:0-21827 GCA_026413305.1 Hydrozoanthus tunicans | reverse complement strand
AGAGAGAGAGAGAGAGAGAGAGAGAGAGAGAGAGAGAGAGAGAGAGAGAGAGAGAGAGAGAGAGAGAGAGAGAAATTGAAGGATTCTGTTGCTTGAATACCGTACCTTAGACTCTCGCGTTTTCTCAGACAATGACTTTTAACCGCAGGATCTAAGAAATTGTCAGGGTAAAGAAAGAGGAGGGAAAAAACCTTCAATCACAAAGTTTTGCCTCCTTTAAGCAAAAAGAAAAAAATGTCGAGCCTTGTTTCTTGATGTTGCCAACTAAAGATTGGTCTATATACCTTTAGATCAACCCTGCTCCACCTGTTTTCTGTCCCTACCTTCTTCGCATTGGATCTCATTCCTCCCTTTTCAGAAAATAGCTCCTTATCAGCCAGTAAGAGGGCTTTATCGATGAAAGTACGATTCTTATAATGAGGCAGCTGTGTTACTCGTTTGGACACCTCGACGGAGTTTAAACGAGCCCCTTTAAACGTGTTGAACTTAAGAAAAATATGGGCGTCATTGCTATAGACAATGATACCGACGTGTGTCCCATCCTGAGAGATATCGAACTCTGTGGCAACTTTCTTTACAAAATCAATCATCTTCTTCCAGCTTTCTTCATTAATGCTTCCAGAGGAATCCACTAGAATGGCCAAGTCGAGTAGAATTGGACAGCCAGCTGACAAGAGATAAATGCAGCATTTGTTATAGTCTAAATTGTGTTGCTATCATAGAAACTTTTTTATAGTTATAGTTATATGTTTTAGTTAGATTTCCTTGCTTTAAGGGGGCGTACTAAAACTGATACGCTTACGTGGACATTAATTAAGAGGGGGAAGGGTCTATTGGAATTAAACACTATCCATTTATCAAAAGAATTGATTCTCATTGCTTTATTGTTGAATCACTATGATTATTAACAAACAAGTTATTACAAGTTTAGTTCAGAGACTGTCGGTTTAGTCAAAGTCAGTGTCCGTGGCAATTGTAATAAGCTTAACATCGTTTCGACTTTGTATACTGCTAACTTATAAAGGCAATTTACGAGCAAGTTTTGATAAACTTATAGGTACAGGTGGGAGGGGGGGGGAGTACTTAACGTCCAATTGACATTAGGCGGTGCCAAATCAATGTTAGGACGCCCCGGTTCATTTAATGTGCTCACTTAGTGGGGGATTCGTCCTAAATTGTTTATAATTGGTACAGGATTTAAAAGAGCCATGAAAATTTCAATTACTAATGCTAACAAAAACACCTTTTTCAACCAAGTCATTCTGTCATGTAATAGCTCTGAATTAATTCAAGGTCGAAATGAAAACGTTTATCGTCCCTTTGTTTACAAACTCTGAACTTCCAAAAAAGCGTCTGTAATTATCGAAGGTAAAGCAAACAAAATATTTAACAAGAACAGAGCTTCCTTCAAGCAATCTTTAGCTTACTTAGTTTCACGGGAGTCGTGCATTTCAGGTAGCATCCATCATTACAGCACTTGCTGCCAACTGCACATCCTGCGTCCTCTTCACATTCGTTACCAGTCTCTCGCGGACAGACATCCGGGATATCCGTTACCTTTGGGCACACTCTTCTTTCTGTGTAATAAAAAGCCTAAACTCTTATATGGAGCAACATAACTTTTTGGTACATCCTACGTACGTAAAATAACGACGTTGTTTGTATGAAGGTGCCCCATAGGTTGTTCATGATCTCACCCTGAAAGCCATGCATGTTGATCTGACAGTTTTAAATACATCATTTTAACAACTAGCCCGAGAAAAGAAAACATCGTTCAATAGATCCAAATTTTGGACCAAGAAACGAGTCTTGAACTTGTACAACAATGTTTCGACTTTACTTCAAGTCATAGTCAAGCGGAAAATAATTTCTCAAACTCATTAATTATGCATGAGGTGATTAACCAATTGGACGTCTCCATTTGGGTCACATGCATACCCCTTGATACCCCAGTAAAGAATTGATCCGAACACACGTGTTTGGATATCCAACACGTGTGTTTGGAAATCAGTTAGCAAAACAACGCATTAGTTCAACAAATGTTTATAAATAGTTGAGGGAAAGGCTGTCCAGGTCTTCCAACTTTACTTCAAGACTTTGCACACGGTGAACATTATAGTCTTTGAACACACTCCCTGGCTCGAGTAAAGGAAATTTTCTCTCGCGTACAGCTTGCCAACTTTGAAAACTTGAACAGACCACTTGTCTTTATACTGTGTACTTTTCGGCTTCGAACGTTCGAGCAAAGAAACTTCTTCTAGGCCACTTTTTGGCGTTCCAAACCGGGAAGACTTTTTTGTAGCTCCTTCGGCCATTTCGCAAAATTGCAACTGAGGACGCGAATGCAAATTGTGACTGCTTGTAATTAAAAAGTCGAAGTTGCGAAAAAGCGCACAGACATCTTTCATTTATACACAGAATAATAAGTATGCACGTATGAGCGTGTTAATAAAGCGAAAGAAAACAAAACTAAATACATGCGCGATTTTTTCCTTTTGTTTTGAGGTTTATCTGGTTTATTGTTTAAAAAATTAGTCTCTATTGAGAAGCCGTTTCATAAACTCGGGCTTCGTGTTTCATCATGTTCTCAACATTCGAAAACAATAAAAGCAATCGGCCTTCGGCCTCGTGCTTTCATCAGTTTTCTCGTGTTGAGAAACCCTGATGAAACACTCGCCCTCGTTTACGAAATATTACTTACAAGTGCAGTTAATATCTAAATTTGCGTATCAGAATAGCTCTAATTCTCTAGACTCGTTTCTTGGTCCAAAACTTGGATTTGTTGAACGATGTTTTCTTTTCTCGGGCTAGTTGTTATAATAATGTATTTAACCCTGAGCTAAGCTAAATTCTTCTCTAAGGAAAGGCTTAATGCTTACGGCTCTTTATATAAAGCACTGTTTAGATTTTCCACGAAAAAAAATTGCCAATTCAAAAGTTACACTGGCAAAAATTATTCTCTGTAAGGTTAGAAAGAGGAACGTGGATTAAAACTTTACTGCTAATCGGCATTGGGTTTACATATAATAAGTGTTCGAATATTATTTTAGATGTATATACGTAGTTACGGTACTTCCATTAAATTGGATTTAATGCATACATACACACTTTTGTATAAGAACAACTTTATAAGGACAACGAGGCTCAGTTTGGCCAAAGTTTAAGAACAAGCTGAGGCTCGGGGCTCGATAGCTAATTTTTTTTTTTTTAAACTTTACTGAACTTCGAGCTTTAACTGAAAATTAAAGAATAAACAAAAAAATTTTGGCAGTTTATAATCACTGGAAATCGTCTCGGGGAAAATGTCGGCAAATCCACGATAAATTCGCAGGGATATTTTGACCAAATTTGTTTTCCAATACAGTCATAAACAATACAGCACTTTTGGCATTTAAACATACATAGAAATAAGAACATTTCAAGAACAATTTGAAGGCTCAAATCGCCAAAAAATTAAGAACAATGAGCCTCGGCCAAACTTACTGGTTGTTATAAAATAAAAGCGTGTAGTTTAGATACGGATCGTATGAATGAACATAACTTATGTTGGAGATGTAGACAACATTCATATTTTCGTCTAGGCGTTGCTGTAAAAAAATTCTTATAAAAACAAATGTTTATGTTTGCTCTCAATTTTAATATGTGAGTTTACATCAACTTAGTACAACGACTTGCATTGGAGTTACTATCAACATCTGGACACCAGACAACAAGCAATTAAGGTATTTGCCAGCATATTATAATTATACGCTCGTCAGTTCATGGATTACAAACACAAAATGAGAGACCTGAAAAAATATTTAAAGAACTAAGAAAATATAACTGTTAAATTCCATTTTCTTATGTGTTAAACATTTGTTAATTCTGGAAATTACAAACCTATTAAAATTCTTCGATTGCAACACTGCGTCGATCGTTTCAGAAGTTCAGCTGTGTTCTTGTACCAGAATGGGGCGGCGATAACAGAGAAATTTTAAAAGTTGCACGAGACTAGCAGACTGAACTAAGTTAATACCAAAAATCAAGCAGAGTCTTGAAACACTTTTAAGAAGTAAACACATAAGAACACTTTGCTTTAGAAAGTTTTCAAAGTAGAAACTCGATATACTCTGACACGACCCGATTACTCACGTTAAAACGCCCTAAAACTTTTAAAACGATCTCGCCAAAAATTATTTTTCAGAAGTGGGAAGAACATTTTAGCTGGTTTTATCGAATCATGTTTAATATTTTGTTTTTGTTACCCATTTGATAAAGCTGTTCTAAAACAATTGGTTTAGTTTTACGAATCGCTATTCAATCAGTCTTTCTTTGCGTCACCCCAATATTCTTACTTTTCGAGGCATTTTCAAGTTCGTTTTGGTTTTCGGCGCAAACAGGCCGTCAGATGCCGAAGGTGCAGTGAAGCCAAGTCAGGTTTTTCACTCTAGGTCTACCAACACCTAATTTACAGTTTTCTCCGTTAGTCTTTTAACTTTGAACTCAGGGTTATGTTATTTGACTGTTATATTCTATTCGGACTTTCGAACCAGTTGTTGCAACCCTTTAAAGTGACCATTCATTTTGCTCGTCTCGAGGAGTAGAAATGATTGGCGATGTTCGTTCTGACTTTTGAACCATTTGTTGAAATCCTGTAAAGTGACCATTCATTTTGCTTGTCTTGGAGAGAACTTGAAGAAATGCTTGGTTTTATTCATTCCGTTTGAACCAGTTGTTGAAACCCATTCATTTCGCTCGTTTCAAACAGTAAAAACAATTTTTCTCTCTTCTTTTTAACCAGTTTTTGACATCTCAAAAAGTGACCATTCGTTGCACTCGTTTTTTCAAAAAAAGACGGATCCAGTGTTCCGGTTTCAATGATTTTATAATAAACTTTTCTTGAATGTTTGGTAACTTTTACTTAAATAGCGTCAACAGTCTGTACTTACGTGCAGAGATATCAGTCAAACCAAGAACTCCGAGCAGAAACAAACTCACCACGAAGTCACGGCTAAGCGCCATAATTGTGCACATCGATCAGAGCCGCTCAACGCCGTCCACTTCACTGCCACCAGAAAAAGTTTTTTAAAAAAAACTGTCTTCGCGGGAGAACCGAAGAACGACATCAATCTGCTGTTTATTTCTGCTTTGATGAGGATTGAACAAACAAATTTTGTATTTGTTCAGGTTTTTCTGTTAATTTGAAACTCATCGTCTCCCCCCGCGGCATGGGATCTTTTTCAGGGTCAGTTATCATAAAGGTAATTTGAAAAAAAGACACGAAGGTCTCCGAGTTAAGACTTAAAATACAATTTCATGTAAAAACAAATTCTAAAATGGTTGTTTTTTCAAACCATGTGTAAAAACATGAGGAAATGCACGCGATAATTTACTTAAGCATGGCGATTACTGGCATTTTCTGATGTCGCTTACTCACAGACAAGTTAAGATTGCATATATAAAATAATGGCTGGTCATTCTTGAAATACAAAAAAAAGAAAGAGAAACTACGCGGTTTGTCCAAGACTTTTTATATTCTTTATTATCGTTCAGCGTATATTAAACATTTTTTTCCTCTCTGATCTATTAATTTACTTGAGTGTACAACGAAGAAGTCACAATTTACAAATTGAATCCGTTAAAAATAAAGGCCGCGATCAACATTCTTCAACAAACAAAGTCTCTTGTGGGTATAAACCCAGCGACTGTAGGGACTGGGACGAGTCCAACGATGACAACTGTGAAGAGTAAATTGAGAATACAAGATTAGCTAAATTTAGCACTTCTTTTGCTTGAAGTCACCACACTTAGTACTATCTTAAGTTTTCTTCGCTATCTTTTGACTTTACTTGAGTTTGCTTGTTTTATTATTCATTTAGTACACGCTCCTTCTTCTTACAATCTTTTAGCTATTTGTAGTTAACATGTTTGTATTTTCTTGAAATTCTGAGCAGGGTTTGTAGGCAAAGCAAACTTTTCATGTTAGAAATTTTCCTCAACCCAGTTCTAGAATCAACCGGCTTTTGAAGCTTCTCTTAAATTAGTTTAAGAGATCGAGTAGGGTCTGGTGATGGGAATCGAGCCCAAGCTTCCCGCAGAGCCGGGAATCGAACCCAAACCTCTCGCAACGCCGGGAATCGAAACCAAGCCACCCGCGGCGCCAGGAACCGAACCCAAGCCTCCTGCACGGCCTTACCACAGGCAAATAGTTAGCTTTAGCAGTGAATCAAAGTTAAGTGTCTTTCTGAATAAGAAAATTTTTCCGTGAACGACTTTTTCTTGTTTGATGGATTTGTCTTTTCATCCCTTGACAAAACTTTGAACTTGCCATTGTTGTCTCGTATCACCGCAGCGACCAACGAAATTCGCTATGCGTTTTAAGGAGAATGTATTCTTTGATCTACAACTGAAGGGTGTTGCGCCAATTTTTCGACTGTTTGTGTAGCTTATTTTATAAAAGAAATATGTTCAGTGATGGAAACACTGGTGAATTTTTTTTAGTTAACTCAAGAAGTGCAAGAAAAACTCGCCTGCGGCTCGTTTTTCTCTAGGCACTTCTTTCGTGAACTAAAAAATTCACGCGTGTTTCTATCACTGAACAGAGCGCGCGTGCTCGTTTTATATTTCTATACTAGTGCTGGCAAACTAACCGATGACCGTCAAAATACATGTGGTGATACAACTTCAATAGTTTCTAAGAGTGTTCTTTAGCAATGCTAGAGCTAAGTAAAAATTCCTAAGATCGGTTTAAAAAAGACTCTAACTCGAGCTTCTAGGCTTTCACCCGTCCTTAGAAAGTTAAAACTTGAAGATACATACAGTTACAAACATAATCACCATTAAAACCATATTTATTACCGCAGTGATCAAAATTAACCAGTCACAATCACGTCACAATTTAACGTTATTGTCGTAGTTCCTATCACACTTAGTCACTTTTATAATCAATACAGCAAGACCACAATCACAGCCAAGCTAAAGCCGTGGCTAAACGGTGCAACATTGCATGCAACAATGCGCTCTTTTGAAACCCTTCGTGTAGCCACACGGTGAAACCGTTGCATGCAATGTTGTAGTAGTAAGATCGCTTTCAACTTCGCGCAACGTTGCGTGCAATAATTTCAAAGGTGGCTACACAGTGAAGTTCTCCTTTTGCGTGCAACGTTGCAGGCAATGTTGCACCATGCAGCCACGGCTTTATACCAAAACCCTTCACAATCACAGTCTCAGTAGCACCTAAACACGATCACATGCAGAATCAACAACCACAATCTTATTCACTCACGACCAAAAACAACTCGCCAATCAACGTCTCTTCTGCGCCATCACTTTGTTAAGATACAAACATGATGGTGCTAAGGGAACTTGTTGCACATTTATGTGTTTTATATTTACGAACACTGCATAAACTACGTACTTCTCTTCGGGGGAAATTTGCAACCACTTTGTACTCGCTTTCCAGGTATCCTTTGGATTGGACAAACGTGAGAACCACCTGCACAAGAAATCAATCGAAAAATCAATCAACCAGTCAATGAGTTAACTATTCAGTCAGTTAATCAATCAAGAAGTTAACCAATCAATCAGTCAACCCGTCGTTAAGTCAATCAAAATAATAGATTTCTTTCAAAACTGGTTAGGACTGGGAAGAAGTTTATGTAACTGAGGCCATAAAGAGAGCCATTCTTGAAAGATATTAAATATATACTTACCCGCAAAGGGCTGATAGCTAGAAATCTTCTCGTCAGCTGTTCTCCATTCGGCAGGCGGAAACGAAGTCTCGACACTGGATCTATACACTCTGGCCCAGGCTCGCTCGGCAACTGGTCCATAAGGGACAATCGCTGAGCCTACAAAACAGAAGAGAGAAGAAATTGAGTTGGAGACGGTGAATCTCAAGCGTTATTACGGGGAGTTTCCATAAAAAGTTGACTTAAGTCTAGTCATTGTGTTTTGATATTGTTTTAAAACTTATCTACTCATCGTGTTTACCAGGCAACGACACGTCAGAAAACATTAAAACGATGGTTTTTGACATGCGTTAAGTTTTGGTGTTAATTTTTTCCGGTCGGAGGAGAGCTAAGGGAGATCGGCTGGTTGATGGCTTTTTCGTTTTCAAGGCATCGCTGATTAAAAAACTGACTGTTGGCGATGGATGAATGTCCTTTCCACGGGGAATGAAAGACATAGCACTCCAGAAACCGTAGATAAGCAGCGAAAAATAAGAGACACTTAGAATCGAGAAAGAATTTAGCTTTAGCTAGCTCCTCCACACTGGAATTTGAAATTTATACATTACTTCAGTTCGAGTCTAAGACTGTGCACACAGTTCACTGGCTGAAACAACGCCCTGTGTTGCTCTAACAATGATCGAACTCACAGAAGTTTTTGAAATCGTTCAGCATACCTCTTTCATTTGTGCCTCGTGGAGGGTTTGTTCTTCTTTTAGCTTTTTGGCTAACATGTCTTCCTCTTGTATCCGCTTTCTTTCTTCTGCCTGTTATTTTCGTTGAAAAAAGTACCAAAAAATTATCTCCGAGCCTTAAACATGCAAATTGTGTGAAATGTTGCAACCTAATAGAGTTGCGTTATAAGCGCTGTGCAAATTTACAGCTGGCTCAACACTTACCATGAGTACGAGGCTCACCCATTAACTTTGCCCTTTTCTAATACACTCATAAAGCTTTTGCCTCCGTTTGATATAGGTTTAGGAGTTCTCGTTACGTTAAACAAGCGGTTTTGCTAAATTAGAAACGACTAAAGCATTCTTATACACTTAAAATCACGCAATACAGAAAAAAATAACTGAAAATAACCCGAAGAAGAGCTACAGCAGAATTTACCTAGCAACAGTCAAACCGGCCAGTTTATGGATCCAACTCACAAGATTTGATTGCGATAGCCAATTCACTGAAGACTATTGATAAAACTCTAAATTTTATGTTCTCCTTGACTTTTGCTTTCGTCTGTAAGTACAAGGCAGAAGATATGGAATTTAATAATTTCCCTTGTATAAAACGGACCAGTCCACGTTGCGTTAACAGCGGTTGTGATCTTTAGCTGGTTATGCTAGTTTCGCTGAGATGCGTAATTTCATCCGGGACTTGTCTTTGTGAGCTGTACTGCCTCCCTACAAGGGTGGTCTAAGTAGCTGTAATCTCATTAGGGCAAAAATTAGCCAACAAGTCCCTCCACCTCCACCCGGGTAGTGTTAGTCTCATTAGCGCGTCAGAGAGTCGTACAAGTACGTTTTAGCAGCCCCAACGGGGGTGGTGTAAGTCTTACACCTTAGCTCTATCAATTTTACAAACTACTGGTAAAATAAGTCGTCCAACCCTACAAGTTCCACCAGGGTAGAGTAAGTCTCAGTAGCGCCATTAGGGAGTCCTGTATGTCAGTTTAAACAGCCCCAAAGGGGGTGGTGTAGGTCTTAACTTTGCTCTATCAACTCTCGAAGACTCCTAGTAAAATAAACCGCCAAACCCTACAAGCTCTACCAGGGTAGTGTAAGTCTCAGTAGCGCCATTAGGGAGTCCTGTATGTCAGTTTAAGCAGTCCCAACGGGGGTGGTGTAGGTCTTAACTTTTCTCTATCAACTCTCAAAGACTCCTGGTAAAATAAACCGCCGAATCCTACAAGTTCCACCAGAGTAAAGTAAGTCTCAGTAGCGCCATTAAGTTCTGCTTTATGTCAGTTTAAGCAGTCCCAAAGGGGGTGGTGAAGGTCTTACCTTTGCTCTATCAACTCTTAAAGACTCCTGGTAAGCCTCTTCTTGTTCTCTCTTAATTTCCTCTCGCGCAAGTCGTTCGGCCTAGGAAAACAAAATGAAACCAAACAAAGCAAACTTACACAAAAGCAGTTAAGATCATTGTTTCATTCTATGTTACTTTCTTTGTAACTATATACAATATTGGTTTTATCTTATTCAATGCTTATATGATTACAAGGTTCACACTGAGAATGAAGATTGAAACTCCATAACTTTTCCAAGACTTTTCCTTGACCAAATGCCATTCTCCATGACCGAGATATATTAAAAAATCACTTCACCTTACTTTACTATTACTTTACACTTTAATTCAAATTTACATGTTAATTTTTTACATCATCTAGACTCTGAGAAACAGTGCTACGTTCTTGATTTTAAATCAAGCACTTAAAAACTACATAAATTTATTAGTTCAAGACGAATTCATCACGTATTTAATTTTAAGAGTTTACGTTAAATTCTCAAACAAAACCGCAGCTAATAACAAAATCCCGTGGCTTTTCCATGACCTTGGTCATTTTCCTCCAATTTCCATGACTTTTCCAGGCCAGGAAATGGCGTTTTCAAATTCTATGAATTTTTTATGAACCCTGGAGTATTACTATATTTCTCCTTACCTCTTCTCGGATTTCAATAGTCATTGCTTCTGTAAACGTGTCATGTGCCGTCATTAGTCCTGTCATCAGCTCGTCCAACGTTAAATTACCTAAAAAGAGTTAAAAGCCAGCAATCATTGAAAATTCGAACCACTTTTCAACAGCACCAGCAAAGAAAACATAACTTTCAAGTTTCAAAAAGGAACAACAAAACTCTTTCTCGTTCTCGTCATGATCAGTAGGTCAGGTCTTGTGCGTCCCGCCAGAAGGTACCATAAAGTAAAGGAAAAAATTCGATTTTAAAACATCTGTAATTGCTCGAGTTTTCAATGACTCTAAATATGGATGTTTGAAATCAATTTTATTTTTCTGGAATGAGGTGAGACGCACGTGATCTAATAAAATCATGTCACAGTGATGGTTCATTTTCCCAGCGCGAATTCGCTTTGGGAGGTATTTTTAGCGAAAAAAAGTTAAAAGTAATGCTAACCGTGTCTTTGCGTACTTTCACCGTATCTCAAGCTTGGCCAACCACGCACTCTCTGATTGATTTCGTGTCATATGCTCTTTAAAGGGGAACTGATCCCTAACATCAACCTTATAGTAGTACCGATTAAACATTGATAACATTTATGACTTTTAATACTTGCGCTCACAGGCTACCAACTTTTTTCCTCTGGTACCAGCTGGCTACTCGAAGAAAAAAATAATTTCGAGCCCTGTTACCATTATTACCACTTTTACCACTCTTATTACCTATGTTACTACTGTTGTTACTATAGTCAAAGTCCTCAGATACCTTGTAAAACCGAACAGACTTCTAGAGCAGATCGGTTCTTCATTACCACTAGTAACAGAGGGTACTGCTCCGAGTTGATCTCTCGTACTGCGTTTGTCGCCAGGCTGCCAAACTGTTGCGTTACCACGTCTAAGAACCTGCGTGACAGAAAGTCGGATAACGTGAACAGTTAATTAGTTACCCTGCATCTCAACGGCATCAAAGTCTAACTAACGCAATACTATGTCAAAAAAGTAACGAAAGAAGAACAATGTATATAGCACGGCTAATCGGGGAGGATCAGTAACTAGTTAATTGCTTTACATACATAATTATACAACTACGAAAAAGGGGGGGGGGGGGATCGACAAATAATCAGGAGGTAATTCAATATAGGTATTGCAAGATTCAGGAAGATGTTGATCGATTATGAAGCCTCGATGGATCTTCGAACACTCACCTGGCCCTGTTAGCATCGTGTGTCATGTCCCAAGCCCAGATCACGAAATTGCCACTGATATAGTTTACAATAGTATCTGTACATAGTAACTGGCTGCAACGTACAAGAGACACAGTGGTGTGTAATAAACTCTTTACAATAAATTATACTAGAGATATAAGATTAGTCATAAGATTCCTGTTTCCGCCGTGACAAAAACCAGGAACATAATCTGTCTATCAAGAATCAATTGATGAGAAAACAATGGCCAATTTGGTGGCATCATATACAACGTACCTGCAGAAGACGTTAGTGAGTATGCTGCCGTCATGGTGTAAATAGATCAATAAAGGGCGTCTCTACAGAGAGAGAAAAACAAACAAAATTGTTACATGTTAGTATACTAACTCAAAATACGTTTGTCCGGCCACAATCGATGCTCGCGAATGTCTACACTGGCCTAAATGCCAAATATATGACACTTACTAACCGATAGCAGGGTATTCATTAGAACATTTCAGTCCGAACGTACGGACCGGGAATGGCGAGGTGACCGAGATAAACAATCTTTTAGTTAAAACCGAGCCGAATGAGGTAATAAGTATTTATTAAATGATGTTTTGGAATTCAGATAATTTTTTTTTAAAAGAAAGCTAAACAACAAAAAAAATGCAATGCCTACTATCTTACCAAGATAATAGATATCTTAAGCCACAGGCGACACGAAAGCCGCCCAGAAATCAAATATCAGTAGTTGACGTGTACTTGCACACGTCATGCGGTCGTGTTGATCGTCACGGAAGTCGTAACCTTCGAGTTGGTTTTCTCGTCAAGACCGCGAACGGGGCGAAGTTTATTGGAATGTTATTGATATGAAATGATCGAATTAAGCACCGAAAGATTGAGCCACAAATCTTTGTTTACGTTTGGGCATTTCAGATTAAGTTTTCGCGCCCTTTTTTTCTGAGCGCGCGTCCGTCATGGTAAGGTGCGCGCTGCCTAAGCAAAAAAAATTCGCGCCAAAAGCGCCGTCTTTTATCCGGTCTACTCACGGTTAACTGACCTCCGCCGTTAAGAAATTTTTCGGTGCTTAAGTTCTCTGATCTTGCCCTCTCAACTGCCCACCTATAGGGTTCTGTCTGGCTATAATCATACCCATATAGCAAAAAGGATATAAAGCAAAACTTACTTCCTTGGCAGAGCTTCCATTTGCTTCTTTTATCGCTTCAGTGAGTGGTCCCATGTAGAAATGAGGATGCACTTCCCCGTATCTTCAACAGGAAAATGTACAACTTGTTTAACAGAATGCGCTTGTTTGCGCAACAATTACATTCTCGAATAACGAATATTTTTTTACCGCAATATATTGCAAGTATTGTTCATAAAACAACCTTTAAATTGGCTCAAGTTGGTAATCTTTATCTTACTGGGCAATAGCTACTCAATTCATAATGTTAGCATCTAACTGCAATAAAATCGAGCTCGACATTAGAAAATGATGCCATGGCCCACATATAAGAACACATGTTCGGGATGATCTTGTTCCGTCTAATTTATTGGCTGTTTTCTACAAAATCAACCTGAAAGTGTTCTTCAAGTGTTCTTAAAATTGCTTCTAAAAATCAAATACTGAACAAGAATAACAGCACTCAACAGATGAAATACAAAATAAAAAGTACAAAATTTTCGTTTTTGAGTGAATGAAACTAACTTAAACATCTTGGCAAATTAATACCATGATATGGTCTTTGAAGTCTTTAAAAATAAACAGTCTCTAACTAATTTTTCAGGCTGAATGTTTTCTTGAGTCTATGGTACTTTTTTAACTAAGTTTCAGCCTGGATGTTCATAATCCACTTGTTCTTTCATGCGGGTATAATTTACTGTATTTCAAGTTATGCAATCATTTCACGAAAATGTAAAAGTTTAAGTGTTTTTAAATAAGCACTACCGGGCTAAATACCTTAAAACAACAAAACATACATAGAGCACAGGGTTCTTATTAGAAATTTCAATAGGCGGCCGAAACGTATCAACAGGCGGCTACATTTTTGATATTTTTTTACGTGCACATCTTTTTAAGTCAAAGATAAAATTTTACAGCCACTACAGGCGGCTACCTTCGTCCGAACAGCGGGCGGAATTCCGCCGGTTGCCAGCTTCTACTGAGAACCATGCAGCATAATGCAAACATTACTGTAAACTATTTTGCAGTTGGAAATAAAATATTAAATTTTGAATAAGCTATAAAAATGTTCAAAATGGACGAGCAGAACATACTGAAATAGCTTCAAGGAAACGGAATTTGAGCCGGAACCATCGTCATCGGACTCCTGTATTTTTCTTCGCTTATTTGCTGTAGAAGCGCGGCGAGTCTGCGCGACCGCTCGAGTAGGATTCGCGGATGAACCGGCGCTGTCATTACTAGTCGAAGGTGAACTTCGCGGCCTCAGGTAATGATTTTGACTAGATTTTAGTTGATAAGAACGACCTTGACGAGAATTTTTCCTCGACATAGTGGAGAACCATTTATAAAATCTAACGATCTAGATGTAGTGAGCACGCGCAGGGGACATTAATGATATAAATAATTGAAATTGCGGTGACAAAGGCACTTGTAGAAAATTAGAATGACATTGTTTCGCTTGCACTTTGATTTACAGACAATAATTCAGTTTAATTTTTAATTATCTCCAAAACCGATACCTGTAAAAAAACGCCTGTTATAAGGCTGTGAAAATAAAAAGCTTTAAGTAATGTCTCGTATTAGTTTCGTTAAAACGCTATGAAATATGAATTTGTAAAAGTTCTGAAAAAGAGTCGAATATTTTTCATTGTTCGCATTCAATTTTAACCACTGCAACCTTAATCAATCAACTTAAGAACTTTGGCAAATAAAACATTCATGAAACAAACACATAACACCGTTAAACTGCCTTATACTGACACAATTCTCGGGCTTCATTTTCGTTCACAAGTATTGCATCTGGAACTTTTCAGCTTTTTCAGTCCCCGTTAGTAACCCAAATCTAACTTCTCCTTACACAATTCATGCAAAATAAGACATTTGGCAATGAGAAAATAAGAATTAATCAAACAAAGAAAATAACTGAAAGATGAAAAGTATAATTCTCCCAAACTTGTTCCTTGAGCTCTAGCTTGGATAATTTATCGATAAAAATACGAAAGAATTTTTCACCGTGCCGGCAATATCTCAGACAGTGCTTCGAAGAACCAAGAAAAAATGACGCTGTTACAGCTCTAAAACAAACAAATCTTCTTCAAAAAAAACCCAAAAGACAACACATCATGCAAGACAAGAACAACAACTCAACTTTGCTTGCCTCCCGTGCTGCAGAAGCTACAGACCGAATCGCCAAATTACTCGGTAAAAACAAAATACGTGTAGGTTTTAACACTCTATGCAAAGTCAGATGATCTCGATGCGTTTACTGAACCAAAAATTTAAATCTTTGTCTTTCATAACAAACAAATAAAAGAAAAAAAATAATCTCACAGCGGGGAAACAAGGGTAAAAGCTGCTTAGCACTTTACTTGTGTTACGCGTGATAGGAAAAGGTGAATTGGTTTTTGATCTCCCCCAACCACCTCTTTATTTTCAAAGTCTTCAGAAAGAAAGTTGCATGGTTTATGAAAAAATTGCTGGCCAGTAAAAAGTTTATTTGGCGTTTCTTCCACGGTGGGACTCAGCCCCGAGAGCGGAGTGGTGGAAGAAGGTGTGAAGGCAGTGTAGAGCTTTTTTCTTGATGCAGCATAGCATGATACGTTGCGCGTGATTGAATTCAATTCGTTTGATGGCCACACAGTGAAACCGTTGCTTGCAATGTTGCAGGAGTAGGATCGGTTTCTACTTCGCGCAACGCTGCGTGCAATAATTTCAAAGTTGGCAACATGATGCAATTCTTCAATGCGCTCAACGTTGCATGCGCATGCAATGTTGCACCATGTAGCCATTCCTTAAAGACCCTTATCAACGTACCTTTCTTCAAACTGTGCTGAAAAACCGACAAGAATATCAGCAGTGTCGGGACTGTCATCAGGAACTGCGATAAAATAATGATTTGTAAGTAAAAGGTGATTAAGTCACGCATATACAAATTTTGAAAACAAAAAAGGATATAGTTTTTATACAAGCTCTTGCAATAGCAATCAAAAACCTTGAAACAATTCAAGGATGGTCGCCTAAATTCCAGAAAGAACAAATGATCATCCAGTTTGTTTTAACTAAAGGGCTCCAAACTTTTCGAGAAAGAAATTCCACTTTTCTGCTTACTTTCTCTATTTTTCTTTGGAACGTCTTTTTCGCTTGCACAGTACTTAGCGAAGACGGTTTCAAACTTCAGGCAAGTTTAGCACGACGGCAACAAGGCGTTTGAAGCGAGGCTAAGCCTCTTAAACACGAGGTTCCAGTATAAAAGGGCTAGGCCCGCCCCTTTTCATGAATTTTGAATAAATTTTGAAATGTAATGGCGGCCACTGATAAAAGAAACAATCCACTTTCAACAATTCGAGGTCATTTACACCATAAACGTGAAACGATCTCATTTTTTAAATAATAAATGAAGTTATTGGCATTATTGGTTCTACTGTTAGGCGTTCGTCGAGAAAGGCTGCTGACAAGAATTAAGATAATTATAAGAAATTTATCGCCAGAACAATTCGAAATTCGCGCGTGCTTCGCAAGACCAAATTAGACAAACAACGTCGATCGAGGCCCGCATTTTTTCGTTATTTTATTCGGTGAAACTTCGCTTCGGGAATTAAAACTCATAGTTGTAACACTAATAAAATTAAAATCAGCCGAATACCGTCATGGCAAGGCTCAGAAGCAAGAATGAGCTATACACAACTGTAGATTGTTTGCTTTATTTTGAGATTGCGAAAGCAGAGAGCAGAGACCTTTATAGATGTTAACTCGACGGCGGCCGATTGGCAACTGAACGTGTGAACCCCTGGGCTCAGCCCTTTTATACTGGGACCACGTGTTTAAGATGAGAGTGAAGAGACTGGACCCCGAATGTGCAGTTGTAATGGTTCCGATACTTACGCATCTCGTGAATCTGCTTTCTCGCGCAAGGCGCTTCTACGAATATATCATCGTCGTCGATCACGCAGGACGTGTCTTCCTCGTTATCGCTGTCGCCATTAACCTCCATATCGACATCTATACTCGTGGATTTAGACGTGCCCTATAAGGAAATGAACAAGTTTGCACGGGGTTAAAACAATTACTTTTAACTACCTTAGAATCACTTAAGAATAAATAACTTGTACTTAGAATTATACTATACTATATCAGACTATAAGCCAGTGACCTGCCTTAGAATAGTTTTAACTAGTTGCAGGTAACTCGAACTCTTGAAATTGTATATACAATTGATTGATAATAAGTTGATTGATTGATTGATTGATTGACTTTTTGTACAGCGCAAATGCAGTTAGTTAAGACAGCTGTAGGTCTCAAACAATCATTAAGAAAGTGTTTACAAGTGTGCTTTCTACCTTTAGCGTGTTTCTTTTTATTCCAGTGCTTTTTAGGGACTTTTCATGGTTTATAAGCAATTTATTATCTTTCTGGGATAATGGTACACATTTTATGGTACCTCAGAAAGGTGTACATGTGTCAGCCATGGACTGAGCATCTCGCTTTAAGAAGTGAAGTTGGATGGTTAACTGACGGCGCTAACCCTATCACTTCAGTCTATTCCAACTTTAACTGTGATCAGTTCTTAGAGAGACTATAAAGACGCTAATGCAATATATTCCGTAAAATTGCCCCCCTCCCTGGATTAAAGCCAATCCATTTGCTATAACGAAGATATTACTCGGATACAAGCCTCCTTGTTTATGAGCCCATCTACTGAACAAGTGCGTTCCTTTTGTGTTTCTTTTAAAGCACTAAAATGTTTTTATCAAAAGTTCCCCCCCCCCTCCTAGGGCTTTAGCGTGGCGTGGGGATTTAACGGATGGGATTCTCTTGTACTAACCGACACGATGTAATAGCTAAGTACTTTAAATTTCAATTTAGTGAAAGAATCACCAGTCAACGATGCAAGATGTTAGTTACCGTTCTCCTTAATGCTGGACGATAGCACGGCTCTATAGACTGGGGCTTTCTTTCGTATGTCGGTCGGTAAAAAATACCTTAACGTCATATCATACGCAGGAGATTAATATTCATATAATTTATTATAAAGATACTGTTTGCGTGTGTTTGGTTATCATCGATATTCTTACTTGCGTTTCTGTTCCTTTTGAAAATTCTGTTTTGTTGCTGCGAACGATGAAAGAATGAACGGGAAATGACAGCTTTGCTTCTCGAAGTGTCATCTGCAGGGACAAAAACAATGTTACGAAGCCAAGAAAAAAGAAAATTTGGAGTACATGCAAGAAACAGCTTTAACGAACTTTGTAAAAAATATTCGAAGGTCAGTAGCAATATGGGAAGGCTTCTTTGTAATAGCAGATTCTTCAATTAATCCAACTTTAAACCATTTTATTAGAGTGTGGGTGTGAAAACTGAAAAGTTAGCTATAATGCAATTAAGTTATTCTTTACTGAAAATTGTCTTGAAATCTAGATGATTACTGAGATTTGACAATATTTTTCTTGCTGATTACTGGGACTAAACTGATTACTAAGATTCAAAGCCAAGGAGATGCTATCTTTCAGTTTAAATAAATTATATTTTTTGGCTCAAGAGGTCATTGGAGAACAGGCAGTACAACTTGAGGTCTCATTCATTTGAGGTCTGCTGATGGGGGTTTATAATTTATGGCCCTTATCTAAGAGAACGCAAAGCTCCTTAGAACCTTTTACAGATGTAAGGGCAGCACCTTCTTCTCAGTTATTTTAGGACCCTCACTAAAAGTTCAACGAAGAATCAAACCTGGGCCTTTACGCGTCAGATTGGATGTCAACATGATTTACACCCAAAACTTAGCTCATAACTGAGAATTAAACAAAAAAAATGAATTCTGATGCCATCGTACTTGAGTGTTGATCTTTTATGGTACTCACATTTTCAGTGATACCTTAACTTTGAGAAATAGAGAGTGGATTATTTACTATATTAATATATACTCACATTATCAGTGATGCCTTCTGGCCAGCCAGACCAACATTGATGCCTCAGTGGTATACCAGTCAGCGAATGGGCATCACTTTTCACCTGAAACAAAACAACCAGCAACTTCATTAATTTCATGATTAGCATATGGCGCCAAACGTGGCCATGTTAGTTTCAAGCTCTGCCTCTTAGTGGCAAACATAAAACGTTGTAGCCCTTTTTTGTTAAGTTCTCTCATCATGGTTAATCTAAAAGAGATCAAAGACCTTATTAAGTGTGAGACAGAACCTCTGAAGAAGCAGATTAGCGAAATTCAACAAAAACACAGCAAGCTTGAGATGTCCTTTGAATTCTTATCGTCAAAATAGAAAGTCGCTAAATTCTGCAAACATATGTTTCTTTACATCTGATATTTCAGTATTGTTTATTTTCTCCCTTAGATTGCTTATTCAATGTGTTTGTTTGTAAGTGAGGGCTACAGAAACCACCTAGAAGTGTTATAAGCCTGGCGTCTAACTAGAAAACCTTACAGTTTATTTAAGCCCTGGGCATCTCCTTCACTATAAAACTAGATTTTAATTACCTACTTTTTTTGGATTGTAAACTATAAAAAAAACTAAAGTATATAGTACCCTAGATATTTAACCATGTTAATGCGTGAAACAGAAGGAAATTCAAAATAAAGTTGTTGTTGTTTTTGTTTCCATGCAAGCATTTGTAAATTTTTCATTGGATGAGACATTCTATAGTAAAAGGTAGCGAATGGTTAAATGTACTTTAAAAAAATGAAAGTCTCAGCGAATTGTCATGTTTCGAGGTGTCATGTGTTTCATACTTTTCTGTCTCACCAGTCTCTCATTTTCTTACAAGATGGCTTGCATTCTGCCTGCAATTTGTTTAATTCAGTTTCCCCGTGTTTTAAGTCTTGGTCTTAATGTTCACCTCAGCCTAACATTAAGGAATTACATCCTTGGAAACAGTGTTACAAGACAAGTGCTAAAATGAAATCCTTAAGGTAAGTGAAAAAGAGGACGCCCCAGAACACCTGGAGGGGTGATGTTGCAGCAGAAATGAAGGACTGGGGCGACACGAGGAAAAAATTAGAAAGACTAGCCCATTAGTCAGGTCAAGATGGAGGGAGGGGATCGTTAATTGGCCTGTGCTCCAGGAGGAACTAAAAACCTACATGCTTACAGTAAGTATGTCTCGTTCTCAGATTATTTAATGCTTTCCAAAGTCTCAGGCTCAAACTTTAAAAGGCTCTCTCAACATCTCAGACAGTCTCATATTTATTAGTTGCTACCCCTAGGTGGTATCCATTTATTTTCTAGCTAAATCGACTTCGAAATCATGATCATATGATTTAGCTCCTGATTAGATAATTCAGCTTTATGCATAACTTTAGTAAGTGATTTATGTAACAAAAAACATGTTTTTATTTTACAATCTGCTATGAAATTATCAAAAAAGACATTTTTCTCTTAATTCAAATTATTTTTGAATCTATCTCTGAGTCATTTGATTACCCTTTAAAAACAACGAGAATATGACTGAGTGAACAATAAATTCTGGTGTTTAAAAACAAACCTCTCCAACAGTTTTGGTTACAGGATATGGAAGGTTGAACTCTCTGTCCCCATGTCGAATGTCCAGCATGACTCGTTCTACTGATTGTGAACAATTGGTTGATCCAGAGCTTAGAGTAAAAAGTGAAACTGGGTTACTTAAAAGTTATGTGTCCAACAGATCAAAAAAAAAATCTATAATCAGCAATACAAAGAAATGTGTCTGAGCAGTCTGAGTATAAAACTCTAAAAAACGTTGATTGCAATTTATTGTTATCCAAACTATCAATTCACTACAAAGCTGTAAAGTATAACTATTTGCTATAAACCTTGGAAATTGGCCACTTTGTTGCCAATAGATCTAACTTGCTACTTACATCACAGCCAGACACCTTGCTCTGAATTGGGTAAACAGCACACTAAGAGGGCCATAATATGATGCCTCATTATTCTGCATTTTTTAACATTTATGGCCGCAACAGAAGATTTTTGCTTTCATAGTTTTTCCAAAGGATAAAAAGTTTCAATTTAAGGTAAAAAATTTATGATTTAAATTATATTCTGCCTCATATATGGCAAGTGCTTTGTCTCCTATTTCTGTATGAGAGTCTATGACTCCCCCTGGACAGGACACTAATCTGTTGCAGGATAGTCCAAGTAAACTGGTTGCTAATTTTTAAAATCTTTTTAATCAATAATTAATGAAAACAGTCCTCACTTACTCTTGGGTAAGTGGGAAAATCCAACAGGTTTAACAAACAAACTGTAAATAAAACTGGACATTGAAGGCCTATGTATTTATATGTGGCTATGATGTATGTATGCCCTTATCTGAGAAAATGAAAGGTTTTCAAAACAATTTGCAGAATGTTAGAGCAAAAGCAGCATCTTCTGCTCAGTTATTCTGAGACCCTGAGTGAAGGTCTGGCCAGGGACCGAACCTGGCCGGGCTTCCCTTCCTGGCACCTTGCCAACTGGGCTAAGCGGGCAGCAGTAACGTCACCTGTAAATCATGTATGTTTTCTGAATGATTTCCAAATAAATTCTACCTCGAAGATATTCCATTGTAGTTTGCGGCTGCATTTTTTGAAGAACAAGGTTGATTTTCTCTGGCAGTCGCTGTTACTCTTGGTGTTAATAAAACAAGTGTTGTCTCTTCCCTCAAGTTTAATGATGACAAAACAGTCTGAAAAGTATAAGTAAAACTTTCAGTAAAATAATTATTACATTAAATGTTACCTTATAAATAAATTTATACATTACTACATAAATACACAGTGCAAAATATACATTCTGTGTTGTAATAAAGTCAACTAGTTAGTATGGACAACAGATGGCCAGATTGAAAAGTTTTTTAACAGGTGTCTATTTAAAACATATATCAATATATATCATTATTAATTATTTTTTATTGTTTCTCGATAGACAAGGAAGACTAACGTTGCACTTCAATGTACATGTACTAAACAAGAAAAGTTAATGACAAAAAGATAAAATTTATAAAAAGTTTTACGGTTTTCACGTGTTAAATTTTTTTTTAAAAAGTCTAAAAGTGCATTGACGTTTCGCCTTCACTTGTGGAAGGCTTCATCAGAATGATAAGAGAATAAA
>JAOBAT010071279.1:0-21833 GCA_026413305.1 Hydrozoanthus tunicans | reverse complement strand
ACAAACCCGTTTACAAAAACAAAATAGGAATGGTCTTACAGGGTTCTCGGTCCGAATACCCACTCAACACTTACAAATTTACAATTTTGCAATGCTGTTCTGAAAAATTGTCCATCGAAGCAAGGAAAGGATTCGAGAATAATCTGAACGTTTTTGACATTTCAATTACAACAATGCAAGTCTTTTTCTCTTCTTCGCTTGATATAAAAACCTTACTAAGCTAAGCTAAATACTTTTTCGAGCCTAAGTGGCTCATAGGGCTGGCGTTTATCTTTGGCTCCCTGTGGCCAGGACGCTAATCTAACGCAGGTTAACCCCCAGCAGAACTGGTACTCATTTATACAGCTGAGTCGACTTGAACAAAGTCGGGTAAAGTGTCTTGCTCAAGAACATGACCAGGCTCGAACTCGCGACCCTAGGATTACGAGTCGACATGAAAACCTTACAGTCCATCTTTATTGAAAGCGTTTCTTTGAAGCTCGATAAAATAGCTTGCATCCTCTTCAGTTCCTTGCCATGTTTAATGTTGTACAAAGTTTAAATGCTGCTGCCAATAAACTATCTAAACCGGCCTGCTACAAATCTAAGAAAGTCAAATCAAATAAACAGTATTGTTTGCGATTAACCCGTAGGACTACATCATCTTAGACGAAGGTCACAAGATTAAGAACACGACGAAAACCAGCAAGAACTGTCGCGCTATTCCCGCAGACCACCATTTCATTCTGACGGGAACTCCTGTTCAGAACAATTTGAGGGTAAGGAATAACACATTCTTACCTAGTCAAAGACAGTTAACGAAATTAAGCGCTTTAATTTGCACAGGAAAAAGCACAGAAAGGCATACCACATATACAATTATCACAGCGTTATCACATATGTAGTTCAGTGTTAAAGGATGTTCTCACTAGAAGACCATGAAGTTAGGGATGGCCTTGCAAGCACAGTTAGATACGTCAGTCATCAGGTTGCGGTTCAAGTTGGCAGGTCTTGTAACTTGGGTAACACTCACTTAAAGACTTCACGTGATGCCAAAAGGATGTGATTGGTTGATTATTTGGGCCAATCCTGTTCCTACTCTTTTTGCAAAAGATGCATGACTTGGCCAGTCTCCAGCCTTCCGAGAATTATGAAATGGACACCAGAGAATCATTTTTTTGTACAGAACTAAAAGGCAAAAAAGACATGTTTCTTGTTGACAAGCAAGACAATGACATCGAGACATGTCATTAGCTGAAAGACAAATTATTATTGCAGGTGTTGCATTAACCACCGAAGTGACATAGCAAAAACACTAACACAGAGCACGATACTTTTCGACTCTGAAACAGTCAGAAAACGTTTTAAGGCACTGAATTATATTTTGATATTTTGCTGAAAATAACAACCTGTTTGATGCTACTGTACTTCAGGTATTTTTTGAAAATTACAATAAACCTACGTTGCTTGTACAGAAAATTGAATATACTGCAATGGAAACGATAAAAAAAACCAGCACTTTCATTCATACCATTTACAAGCAAGAGCATAATTTTTTTAAATACCCATTTTTTCTCAGGTGTGCGGGTTTGTACTGTAATGATAATGTAAACACTAATCTTCGTATTTTCTCTTTTGGATTTCAGGAAATGTGGTCGTTGTTTGACTTTGTGTGTCAAGGGAAGCTGTTAGGAACGTCAAGAACATTCAAAGCAGAATACGAAAACCCCATTGTTCGAGTAAGCGTGTCGTAGCAGCGAAGATTCTCTGTAAAAGACGAAATACTTTAGTTGTACCTTCCTTCTGTTTCTACTCCTACAGTATAACCTAGTAATTCGAACTCCGACGTGAAACGAAAACAGTTCGAGTTAGCGGGGGTTCGAATTAGGACAGAATAAATGCAGGAAACCGTTTACAAAGACTCTGCTTTCGTCGAACCAATAGGTGATCTAATTGGGCTTGAAAAAGTGAAATATAAGAATTAAAAAGCAAAACCAATATTAATCCGGTTTGAGTTTATTTGTTTCGTATTTAACAACAAGTCCTAGGTAAATTGGATTTTGTTCGATTAAGCGCAGATTTCGAATTATCTAAGTTCGAGTTATTGGGGCTAAACTGAATTTGAATGTTTTTAGTTCCTGTTCGGAAATGGGATCACAGTAAATTTTGTCTTGCAAAAAGGTACAAATCCTAATTCGGGTACTATAGTGTACACCGTCCTACAGCAAGCTTAACACCAACGTAAGGCAATCAGAAGTTTAGAATACAAGTTCTAACTTTAGAAATGTTTAGCATGTTTCACCACCAGTCCATTGAAAGAAACATCATTTTGCTTAGAACCTATGATAAGTTATTTGTTAAAATGGCAAAATTACTTGAATTATTTATAATACTCAATAATGATATTGTTCACTTTCCTAAGCCAAAGGTAAAAACATATTTGCCAAAATGTTTGCACATAGATACTTAAAAAATCTTGTGTAAAAACGAAAAAGAGTATTTTTAGTCCAGGTATACTAATTTTGGTTCCTTGCATTTTACGATATAAAATCCAGTTTACACGACCATTTTTTCCCTGACATCTATTTTTTATTGCTGGTGGAAATGATCAATAAGTTTTCCTTTACAATTTTTCATTGACAAGATTTCCTTGTTCGTGTAGACGACGAGCAAGTTTTCCTTGACAAGTTTTCAGTTGCGCCTGGGCGTCATTTAGATCTTCGTCACATTTTCCTTGTCCGTCTACACGAACAAGTTTCAGATTTGAGAGGTTTTCCTTGACAAGGAAAAATTGTCCACTTTTCTCTATCTACACGAAAAGTTATGGGAGGAAAATTGAGGGGGACTTGCCGGAGGTGAAGGAGTATGTACATGAGTTAGAAGAGGTGGATGGTTCTTATCATTCCGATGATTTTGATGTTGTCAAACAAATTGAGAAGACTACTTTGATTTCAGGCCCGTGAGCGAGATGCCAGTGCGTATGAGAAACGAATTGGTTTAGAGATGTCGGAAAGCCTTCGTAAACTTATTGAACCTCATTTTCTGAGGCGTACGAAAGCAATGGTGCTTGAAAAGAGGAACAAAACCGTGTCGGAAAACGCGGGCGCGGTTGGAGAGGATAAAGTTGACACGATGGTCAAGTAAGCGTATAGTTTTGTTATTGTACAGTGTTGTTGTCCAGAGATTGCGCAGTAATCGGGTAGTTAGCCTCAAAATAATGTGTCTGACTTAAGCTCAGAGTCTTTGAGAAACAAGAACACCATTCCCGTTTGTCGATTCAGCTGTTTCAAGGAACTTGTAAGAGAGATGACTAGTAAAGTGATTGATGATGGGTGACAAAAAATTCTGTATATCCGAAATGCTTTTCAAATTATATTCGTAAATACCTTGAAAAAAGTCCTCTGTGTTACACGAATCGGCAATCAGCATTTACCGCGAGCTCCTTATACTCACACTCTTAACGTACTTACTCACTCACTGACTCACTCTCTGACCTACCCACCTATTTACTCATTTACTTACTTATTTATTAACGTTCTAACTTACCCCCTTACCTAATACATACTAATTTACTGACTCACTCACATTACTCTCATTTTTCTTGTCAAATCCATTACCAATATATGTCTATCTGCTTTAGAATATAAGTTATTTGATATCTAGGTCCTTTTAGAAAGACTTATACTTCACCGTGTTCGTTTCCAAAGAATGCCCAGTAGTCTGACAAGAAAAAATGACCTGATTGTGTGGCTGTACATGTCGGATGCTCAGATTCAGATCTACCGGGATTTTCTTGCTTTGGAAAGAGTAAAGGAGGTATGTATGTTAATAACCGACAATCCACAGAAGGCGGTTCGTGTTATTAAACCTAGAAGAATGCCGCCTTTTCCTTTTTTGAATAACAGTATGGTATTGACACTGACAGAAGCGCTTCCTCGAGAGGTCATGCTTTTCTCAGATTTAGGATAACGTGGAGGGGAGGGGTGGGGGGGGGGTCGTTCGAAGGTGCCGCTTATTTGAGGGGAAACGTTTGATTCCAGGATCTACGGTAAAATGAACGTTTGTTATTTGTATGACATTTTGACGCCTTGTTGAAGGGGGAGGGGAGGGAAATTATGGCGCTTCCTCAAGCGGAGTACTTATTTCTAACTTTGGGTAACGTGAGAGAGGGGCGTTTGTTCGAAGCCGCTTATTCGAGGGAAAAGTTAAGTTCAAGGATTTACGGTGTAGTAATCGTTTGCTACGTTATATTACGCACAAGTGCGAGTTAAAGCATGTGACCACTTTGCGAAACAGATTTAAATGGTATTCAAAAGAGTTTGTTTAATCTGAAAGATTAGTTTTAGGCGTTTGAAATCCAAACAAACTCGTAGAAACGGAGCTTTCTAAGGGTACTTTTACAACTGCGAGTTTATTTGTGGTTTTGCAAGTTAGAAGTACGTGGAAAGACCTAACAATGGATACTGAGACTGACTCTCAGTTAAGAGATTCTCAGCAGTCTTGATTTTTATCTATGTAGATTTTGATGACGACTCGTTCACCACTTGTTGAGTTGAACGTGTTGAAGAAAGTCACAGACCATCCTCGGTTGTTGTCAGCCCGTGCTTGTTCCCAGTTAGGACTTGACGAGGAACAGTCCATGTAAGTGTAAAGTGTACTTTTGTGAGCCAGTGTTCTTGATTAATTCTTCAGTTTTTAAAAAAATCGAGTTTTCGGACTGTGCGTTCATCTTCAGGATAAAAGGTAAAGTTTGAAGTTGGAACAGCATTCAGGTGAAATCGTTACTATAAAATATGTAAAAACGATCTCTGGCCCTAAAAGTGTTTGAAAATCAGGAGCTATGATATGAGTTATTATATTATTTATAATAAAACTTCTCAAACAATAAGTTATAGATGAACCTTCCATGGCAAATATTTACCATGCATGTTGAAAAGTGTTACTGCAACTAACTGCAGCAGCTTATTCAAACTTCAAACTTTCTTTTTAACATAAACCCGTAGTAGGAGTCAGTGGTAAGAGGGTAACTTGATGAAAAAGTTAACCAAACAGAACTTTGGTTGTAAAGCAGAAAGTTCCATTTAAACTAACAGTAAACAAAATTGACTCAAGAATGACGACAATACTAGTGCGTTGTTTGTATACTCTCCCCTAAAAACTTCAAAACCGAGATATTTACCAGAATAAACCAACAGCATTACACCTCCCAACCACTCAGCGCTTAGGCAACATCTTCAAAAACTGATTAAGCCTAGCCCAGGAAGATTACCATGACAGCGCTCAGGTTTTGTAAAGAGTTTACCTAGGATTATTAACACTTGTCCTGTCACAAACGGTTTCTAAATGAACCAAAAATGTTCTAACTTTAAAACCACAGCTTGAAGATCTACAAAGTGACCATTCATTTTCTTTGTCTTTATGAATAGATTATGAAAATGTTGATTATTTCAACAACAAGTTTTTAAATTTAGTTGAGATTTTATTACTTTGATTTAAAAAATTTAACAGGATAAGAATTAGTAATCAAGCTTTGAACTGCTCGGCCTTGATCTCCAATGAAGTCATCTCCGTTGATTTTATATTCCGGGCTTCTTGTAGAAATAAAATACTGTACTATGTTTTCATTCTTATCTTCATGCGCCTGCAGCAACTTCTGAAGCAATTTTGAGTATTTCTACCTAAAACCTTATAAAAAATAGATTTCAACAAGTAAGAGTTACTAAGCTGCTACAAAATAAACTTCTTAGCTCCTCATTGTATGAACGTGAACACAGATGTACAAAATAAGCGTGCGCATGGTCTTATATTCTGATTTATCCTGGCCATTTTGAAATGTTAAGCGACACAGTGGAGAGCTTTTATGTTAACAAAGATGGCAAACTAAATATTGTTTTTAATGTCTCAAATAGCTTCGGTTTAGATGAAGACGACAAAGAGAACGTAGACTCAACCTTGTTTCGTAAGAATTCAAGAGAAAAGGGACCATCAGACACCACGCTGATCCAGGAGTCTGGCAAGATGGTTTTTCTGGTCAGACTTCTGGACAATTTGAAGGCTGAAGGACACCGATGCTTAGTATTCAGCCAATCGAGAAAAATGCTGGACATTATCCAGCGAGTTATTGAGAACCGGGTAAGTTAAAGTGTGCACAAAATTCTGGTTAACATAAATCTGGTTAATGATTGGCGTCAATTTTAGTATACATTCGTCTCCATTCCCTATACACTACCCTCATTCTTGATCTATAAAAGAGTTCGCTACCCACAACGAGGCTAGTAGGGCTATTTTGAATGTAGACAAAAGAATATTAAGACCACGGCCATTTATAAATACGGCCTACACCTTCCTTCCCTCCCTACTCCCCTCTTCCCTTCTGTCCTCCCTCCTTCCCTCCTTCTTTCCTGCCCTCCCTACTTTCCACCTTCCTCCCTACCCTCCCTACTTCCCTCTTCCCTTCCTGTCCTCCCGCCTTCCCTCGTACTTTCCCGCCCTTCCTCCTTTCCATCTTCCTTCCTACCCTCCCCACTTCCCTCTTCCCTGCCTGTCCTCCCTTCTTCCCTCCTACCTTCCCGCCCTCCCTCCTTTCCGTCTCCCTTCCTTCCTACCCTCCCTACTTCCCTCTTCCCTTCCCGCCTTCACTCCCTCTTTCCTTCCTTCCTGCCCTCCCCCTTTCCATCTTCCTTCCTTCCTACCCTTCCTGCTTCCCTCTTCCCTTCCTGTCTTCCCTCCATCCCTCCAATTTTCCCGCCATCCCTTCCCTTCAACTTCCTTCACTCCCTCCTTCCTTCCTGCCCTTCCTCCTTCTATCCTTACCTTCATGCTCTCCTTCCTTCCCTGTGACAAAAACATGCCAGTTGAATAATTGCTAGTCATCTTTACAAATCGGCATTTTCTCATCAGAGGCACAAGGTCCTACGCATTGATGGGACCATCAGCAAGACGTCTGAGAGGCAACATCTAATCACGACCTTTCAAAAGGATGCGTCGTACTCCTGTTTTCTTCTTACTACACAGGTATGTTTCACCAGCACCGTAAACAAAGTGCTATACAAACCACTCAATAAAAAATGGGCGCATGAAACTCGTGTCTAAGGTGTTTTCTGAAACAGAACAGTCCCCCAGTCTAACAAATAGTTCGAGTCAGACGGTCAAAACGTAAGCATTTTTTGATCTTGACAAGTCTAACTGACTTGATTATTGATAAACAGTTTTAATGAAAAAGTATAGGAACAAGGACATCTGAGCGCAAATAGGAGTTTGAGTAGTTATTGTGTTTACTTCTTTACTGTTAAGGTTTTTTAATAAGTTTTAAACAGTTTTATAACCGAAAAATGCTGCTCAAATTTGATTAAGGGTCCAAGGGAATCCCAAGAAGTAGATGGACACTTCCAAACATGCAACAAAACCTTGCACCATTGGCGGTATACATTTTATTCTATTGCACCGTAATTTAGCTGTGTTCAAATCCATTCTTACAACAATGCCAACGATCGTGATGCAGAAGAAACTTTTTAAGAACCATTTGAATGTGCTTTGTTTACAAGAAGTGTTAGTTATTAGTTGGGGCTTCCAAGTGCTTGGTTAAAACTGAAAAAAAAAATCCTGATAAAATTTGAATATAAAAAAGACAAATTTCACTAAAAACTGCAGTTCTTAGGCCTTCGATTTTTGATAGAAACTTTCAAATATGTGTCGTCGACGTTTTTAAGTGTTGTTGCTCGTAAGTGTCATGCAGTTCTGCTTTGTCCTAGGTCGGCGGTGTTGGGATAACATTAACTGCTGCTGACAGAGTTGTCATATGTAAGTATTTTACTTTTAGTTGTGCGACGATTCCAGCTTTTCTATCTGGCTTCCTCTAGTAGTTTTGCTAGCTCTCCATTTTCACAATGAAAACATGACATGCAGGACTTCTCACATTTTCAAGTAAAACAGAAACATCTGGAGTTCCTTTTACGGCAAACAACACTTCACCCAGCCAGCAACAAAGTACTTGTAGGCCTTAAGACTTTTCAAGGCTTTTACATCCTCCTTTTGTAGCTACTTGACGAAAACAACATATACTTTACTATATCCGGGTATTCTACTTCAGGTGATTTCGCGACAAATCTTTCATAAAGTATCGTGGAAACTCAAAATCCAGACCTAGAAACTTGCCAAATCACTCTCGGTCCTCGAAAGTCCTGAAAAATCAGGTTATCTATTGGGTTTTTTAAAAACGTTTTCACAGTGGACCTCAAATTTGGCTACAAATTCATGGGAAAACATCGCTAAAGTCCTTCGTGTCGCTTTTTAATGGCACTCTTCGACCTCCGTCTGTGTTCATTGAGAGACTTGGCTACAGTTACTCCTTTAAGAGTTTTAAAGAACCCTCAATGACCTCTCCGCCATGAGGTCACATCATTTGTTTCGGTTTCTTTCAGTTACTTCAAGTCAGTCTTTTTGTTGCCTGTCCTAACACAATTATTGATGTTGCTCACCGTACGAGTTCTCATTGCTCAGTGTTAGAGTATCCGGCTAGGATACTGAAAGTTTTGGGTTCGACTCCCTTCAGGAACTCGGTTTTTTTCCGAAATATGTCTCCGCATTATTTCTTATCTGATGTTGACTTGGTTTGTTATTTGTAATAAAGTTTTGTTGTGTTTCTTTTAGTTTAAGCTTTTAAATTTGTTTCTTTGTAGTTGATCCCAGTTGGAATCCAGCTACCGATGCCCAAGCTGTTGACAGGTTTGGCTTCTTTATGACTCGTTTTAAACCCCTTAAAAATAAGATTTGAAAATCCTGATTGTGCTTGAATCAGCTTGCCCATTTCTTCAAAAATTCCTGTAGCAATTTCCCTAGCGAGTATCTAGTTCGTAAACACCCACACGCTGGAAGAAAAAGGAAAAAGTAAAGAATTTTTCTAGATATTCTCATTGCGAAAAACCTTAGTTATATTCTCACCGCAGTTTCCAATCCTCGGGGCCGTGGTCGGTGTGTGAGCTAAGTGAGAAAAGTCTGCAAAAAGTTGGAACTCTTTGAAGTATTAACAGATTAAAGTTAGTAAGTTAAAGCGGGAAAACTCTTTTTCTTTACGTTCTGAAGTTTTTAAAGAAAGTCAAGCCCCCAACAGTGGAAACAACTTTGTGTTCTTCCTATCGCCACGTCATGTCTTTGCGTCCGTCGTTCTGCTCATAACTTCACAAAAGTGGTAGAAGCATGAAGGAAGTAGGTGTGACTATAGAAATATTAAGTGTCCCTTCCCGTCGAGCTTTCGTTTTCGTTCCACATTTTTTTGGCTCGTACTCATATTGAAAGCCTGTTCTGTCTTAGCTTCAGCTTTCGGCGCAAATGTGGAATGGAACTGTGCTCTTACCTTTGTCCAAAAAACTAAACACTTAATTTAAAGGATTTGAAATGTAACGAGTTTTGGTTCAGTGCCAGCCCCTTCTCGTTCACTTCTATTGTGTTTATCGAGAGTGGAGACTGGCACTACAACCAAAACACGTCACATTTCAAAATGGCGGCCCCGGGAAATCCAAACCGTGGAAATGACCGAAACAAATTGGGTGGTATAGTAAAACCCACACTAAGAATGAAATTTGAGCAACTGATATGGACACAGACTTAGCAAACGTTTTGTTTGAGAACAATAGTGTTGTACAACCGAGGATCCCTTTAATTTTTGGTAGTAAGTACACTTTATCAGGACTCGTACAATGAATACTGTATCACAACTGACTCTCGACATCTTTCAGGGTTTATCGTATAGGCCAGAAGAGAACCGTTGTCATCTATCGACTCATCACCTGCGGCACTATAGAAGAGAAGATTTATCGAAAGCAAGTCTTCAAGGATGCTCTCATGCAACAAACCACAGGGTCTTCTAAGAACCCCTTTAGGTAAGACAAACAAGCCACCAGAGCAGGGTTACACGATCCTTATGAAGTGTCGAGGATCTTTGAAAATGAAGGGAAAAAAACAAATCTTAAAAGCCCTTTAAAGCTATAGTCTAAGCCTCTTAAAAACTTAAAATTAAAGATGTGTTCAATTTTACTTCAAGGATATTTAAATTTACGGAAGCTTAAACAGGGACCTGCGCTATAAAAGGACCTGTGACAGGCGCTCGTTACCTTCAGGTCTCAACCTTCGAAGAGAAATGACATAAAATGAGTTAAAGAGGATTATTCATGTGTAAGATTGTCCTATGTAACATTTGAACTTCCGAATCATAAGTTTTTGTTGCTTTCTGTTTCAAACAGAAAAAATCATACAGAAAAAAATATTAATGCAAGTGCTCAAAATACGCGATTTTTTGACAAAGCTTGTGTTATGCTAACGAGCAAAAATTTATATATGTGAAAGCTTCTCCCAAAAATGTACAATATTTCCCTAAAATTTCGACAAAACTTGTTATTAAACGAAGAACGAAATGAAACTAACTTCGTTTGTATTTTTTTTACCACTACTATACAGTAAGAAACTATTACGAATAATTAAATTTTAGTGGTTGTGAATTGTTTGTTTCTAGCACTCAGAGAGAAGTTGAACCACCACCTGGTTTTGGAAGGTGTCATATATGGAATGAGCTTTAATATCTTTTGTAGCGCGGGCCCTTGTTTTAGGCAGGGGCCCAACTATAATCACCTATGAGAACCAAGCTAAGCACTAAGTTGTTTTCTCTTAAACCCTGGCTGGCTTCTTTACTTTCAAAAGATTCGACAGTTACTTTTCTTCCTACGGCAGGTATACATTATTGGATTACCAAAAAAGCCTTTATGTCTGAATTCCTGAGAGTCGATATCAAGCAGTTGATAAACGTACAATTGATTTGGTGGCATTTTTACTGATAAACTCAACCTACAATGTTATTATGTTACATCTTTTCTAAGTTAGAGAACGAATTTTTACCACAGGTACTTCACTCGCCATGACCTACGCGACCTCTTCACTTTAGACGACCCAAGGAAATCTGCCACGCAGCTCCAGTTGGAAAAAATGCACTCCCACAATCGGAAGACAGATGAGCAGCTTGACAAGCACATCGCGTTCCTGCATACATTGAGTAAGAACGTAGAAGAAAGCACTATCTTTTGCCGGTTTTTACCTGACATTATAGCGGCCGTGTTCATGCCCTTGAACAAAAGATTTTTAACTTTTTCTTTTACGTAGGAAATCAACAACGTTGCTTCGTCTTTTCTCTTTTGCGTCTCAAGAGAGTGTGTGAAGACCAATAATTATTTTGTATTTCTTACAATGTAAACACTCAAACCTTGTTTGCACTATTTCAGTTTTAGTATTTGTTATGATAACTTTATTATAGACTTAACCCCGTCATCTTCGATAATAACTTTTATCCCAAATATCATCATTGATAGAAAAAGATTGACGTTATCGCGTTGTTAATGACGCCGTCATTAACATCTTCATTTTTTTCTTGACAAGAATTTGTCGGCACCTGCATTGGGCGAACTGAAACTGCTTCTTGTGCCCTAAGAAAAATCAACTTGCTCTTTAATAAATATGCCTGTCACCCATCTTGGTTTTTTGTTATTTCTAATTTATATAATTCCCATTTTATGGGGTTGAATAGATAATGTGTGTGTGTCTTTATGCGTGTACATGTATAAAATTTCTAAGTATTTAGTACTTTATTTAGTACCTCCAGCACAATTGAGTTTAGTATGTTAGTATTTTCATTAATTGGCTCCCTGACACTTTTAGCTTTTGAGTTATTTCAGGGAGCCAGTACCTTTTTTCATTTAATTTGTTACCTATCACTGTAAATAATATGCACTGCTTTATGGTACAGATAAATCAAATCTAAGAAGTCCCCTGAAAACAAGCACTAGCAAACCACCTTTTTGTAATGAAAGACCTGTTTACTTCTCAGATTAAAATATGCATTGGAAGTTTCTCATATTTTAAAGCAGCTAATCAATTTTAATTACTCCATACCATTGATATTAAGAAGTAAGTCTTGTTTGTACCATTTCAATACAATCGATGTTGATATTTGTATCGGTACAAACATTTACATGTAGCGACATCAGAAGTATTTAGAATTAGCAAATAACAGTAGCTGCAACATTGCGTCAACGAAGGAAAAAAACCTCATCTGATAAAGATATTTGAACCCGGATGGTGGTGTTTAGAAGCGTTAATAACGACCACTGTCTTTATGTTTTTGTCAGACATCTTTGGTATTAGTGACCATGATCTCATGTATAGCCAGGAGGCTGTTGTGACTGAGGACGAGATAAGCGAGTGTGGTTCCAACGATGCCATACAAGCAAGAGTAAGTACTGGTCACTAAAAACGATGCGTTCAATCTCGGTAATTTCCCTGCCTTTGAAGAAATTTCTTATAGATGCTGGCGACCAATTATATAAATCGTTGCAAAAAAGGTTTTGAGGCAGTAAAGCACACTCGAGTGAAGTTTTGTCCCAGGGATTATCTATGTTTGATAACTCTCTACCCTGCATATTGCTATCGTGCAAGCGTTTTGAGTGCCGGGGTTGTAATGGTTCTCATGCCTGACTAGTAAACAGGAGACAAGGGTTTGAGTTCTTGGCGGGTCATTTAAACCGACTGTTTTTTGGACGAGTTTGTTAGAAGATAACAAAGATCGAATATGTATTTCTACTTTGATTATGAGATCTTTGGAGGAAAGCTAACAATTAGTTCAAGGAAAGTGAACTAACTTGGTTATGAACAGATGCCTCTGGTTTCGCAAGTCATTCTTTGACAAACTGACCTGCTTTTTGTTATGATACTGTCATACTTATAATCCCGTCATCATCGATAATCATTTTTATCCCAAATATCATCATTGATAATTATTTTTATCCCAAATATCATCATTGATAATTATTTTTATCCCAAATATCATCATTGATAACAATAATCAATGCTATCGCGGTGTTAATTCTTATGTTGACATAAATGCCCTTCGCTTTGTATCTCATCCACGCTCAAAGTGCAGGATGAGATATTGTTGGGAGGCAAAACAGTTTTTAGGATTGGGGCGAGAATCTTTGAATATGCAGGGATCGAAAAAGGCGGGTTTCTGGCATTGCACTGTGCTTTGTGCAAGCAATGTACTCGATAATTATTGAATCTAGAGTCTTGCTATGGAATCGAATGAGAACCGTAGATTTTTTTCAAGCTTTACTTTTACCTCAGGCATAATGCGGCTTACTCAAACAAAAACGAGGCGAAAAATTAAGGCCCAGATATATATCCTAAAGTTACGATGTTGAGTCGAAAGTTATAATGTATATGGAATACAGGAATACTTAAGTTTTTTTGTGATTATTGTGTTTGCTACTCTCCTCTTAGCCATTCTAAAGTGTTCACCTTTCTCTGAAGGTCCAGCGAGCACAGAATATGGTGGCAGCGGAGTCGGGAAACCGTGCCCCGAGACTACCAACTGGGTTTCCTGAACCACCCAGACCCCATCGACCCCCTGTTGAGAAGGGAACAACAGCGCCCACTGGAAATGGGCCCATCAATTGGCCCAAACTTAGCGCTCGAGAAAAGGTCCAGGCAGCCATTCAAGAATTTGCAATTTCTAAGCCAAAGAAAGAAGACAACAGGAGATTCATGTTGAGTAGCGGGGTCCGACCGAGCACGGTAACCGAGTGATGTAGATGTTGGCTTTGTTTAAAGCCGTTTCATATAAGCACGATTTAAATAGCAAAATAAAAATAACAATAACTGTATTTAATGTTGATTCATATTTAAGCTTGAATAAAGTTTACATGTATTCTTCTATAATACCGTTGAAATTAGTCCAAAGGCATTATAAAATAAGATAAAATTTAAAAGTTAGACAACAGGTACTTACCTTGAAGTGTAATTGCAATTCTTTGAAGGTGCACGGAGCGTTATCGGCTAAATTTTCAATCTTTGTATTGCTAATGTCAGCAGTCACACTTTAAAGCATACTATTATGCAATTGAGTTGTAGTATTAACTAAAAAAGATCAGACCAGGGAATCATTCTTCCGTGTGCCTCAGTGTATGGCGACTGTCCAAAAAAATTTGGTGGGTGATAAATATTTACAACTAGGGTGGGAGATTTTTCATATAATGCTCCGTGCATCTTCAGAGAATTACAATTACAATTTAGGGTAAGTACCTCTTGTCTAATTTTTAATTTCTAAATTCCTTTTCGATGAACTTCGTATTATGGGCTAAATTTGCAATTTTATAGCACCGGAGCCACAAATAAACTTAATATAATCTCAAGAGTACAAACGAAATGAACATTATTTAATGAGGTGCGTAAACTTTAATTATTTATATGTTTATTTATTTTATTTATTTATTTATTTATTTATTTATTTATTTATTTATTTATTTATTTAAACAGAAAATCCAGCTGGTTTAAACGGAGATCTGTAGAGAATAATATGAATAAATTATAAACTATAAAAATAAAACAAAACAAAACAAAAGGAATCATTCAAAGGGTTCATAAGATGGAAAAATGATTGGAGTGATTGAGTGTTGTTTTACTTTTAGTTTAAAACTAGTGAGAGATTTTTCATGGCGTAAGTTACGAGGAAGAATGTTCCAGGATTTTTGCATTGTATAAACTCTATATTCTACTTTATTCTAGCACAAGTTTACCAATGACTGAACAATCATTACACCTATTACAGAAACGGTGAAATGTCTTCTCGTTTGACCAATTTGCCATTTGCTAAATTTCACCTAAAGTAGCTCATCTAGAATACAAAGCTGAGGTGGATACGCTTCTCACACAGTGCGCTTTAAACAATGTATTGTCTACACTAGAGAGTTCTAAAACCTGTTTGGTCCATCTTGCTGAAGTTGGAGTTGTAATTTCCTTATGTGGTTTTACATATTAGATGAACACCGTATAAGAATATGGATCGATAATATGACGAAGTGGTTCTGTTCGATTTAAGTATTCCTGCAGTGTTGACATAGGACACATACTTTCACTTGTAGAAAAATATACCTCAAAACTAGTTTTTCCTGGTCTTGTTATTTGATGACGTCCTGAAACTACAAATTTAATTGCGTACACGTCTATAACAGACACAGAGTTTGTTCTCTCTGGGCGCAAACCAAGGAACATAACATTGCAGACGTAAGAGTAAGTTGCTTAAGACTGAAACTTTTTAGAGGACCTTGTGATGATAGGTAACTCGTCATTGCAGATACATTCCAAGTACACTGGTATCTAAGAGTAGGTGGTTTAGATGCATAGATACCGTTCATACATCTCGTAACAATAGGATGTTTACCAATCTTATTATCTTTCATCAGATGAAGAGTTGAAGAAATAGTTCTGTACAGGTTCAGTGTATTGTAGCTTTTGTTTTCATGAAACCCCACTGATAGAAAATTAGCTACCTGTTCCGGAGTTGCTCGAAGTGGATCAAATTTTTCCTTACAACACCAGCTATTCCATTTGTTCCATACTGCTTTATACTGTTTTTCTGTGCATTTTGACCATGATGAACATACAAACTGGGTAGCAGGATCAGAAAGATTTCTCTCCTTGAGGCATAGGCTGATAACATCTAGGCGGCAAAGCGAAGCGTTCTTCGCAAGGGATGAAGAACTGGTTTGTTTACTAAACCCAGCAATTTGTTCAGAGTGGCAGTAGGATTGGTATCCGCACAGTAAGGGTCAGCAGTTTGGGGTACCAGGACTGGTGCAACTAATAGAAACTTATCTACATTCTCCATCTAACGTTTCGATAGAACTCTGCCAATTAAACAAAAACGCATAATATTGATAAGAAGTCCAGCACAAATAAAATGCTTCAACACTATGACATCCTGGTTCAGGATGCCAAGACACAAACAAGGCAACTTTTGCATTTAAACGAGATGCAAATAAAGCTATACTAGGCTAAAAAGTCATTTTACATATCTTGTCATTTAACAACATTCAAGACGAGAATCATCTTGTCTAGACAGTGAATCAGCCAAGCAATTATCTATTCCGGAAGTGATTTCTGCACTTAGATGGATTTTCCTTTGTAAACACCAGTCAAAAAAATTCCGACTTAGGTCATTTAGGTGAGGGAATCTGGTGCTCCCATCATTATTTAAACTAGCAATTGCTTTATGACTATTTTTTTTAGTCTCATGTGATGTACTTTTTTGTGCAACAGGTAAAAAGACTGCACAGCCAAGAACGCAGCTTGCAGTTCTTTAACATTAATATGTTGAACTGACTCTTGTAATGACCACTCACCATGTGAATTAATGTCGTTATAAGCTGAGTTACTGGCATCACAGTTAATCCAGGGTTAATGTCATCACAATCTACAAATAAATCACTTCAAAGTTCTCTAACTGACTTTTTATTGTATGCCTTAATTTGGCTAATAATTCACTTTAAGTCTTGCCTTGCTTGCTGGTTCAAGCAGACAAAATCATCAAATTTGCCTCCCAAATGTAGTTTGTGTAATTTACAGTGTTCGATAGATTTGTAATAGAGTCCTAAATATCGAACTGCTGGGAATGATGACACAACAAACCTGTCACATGAGCAATCCACACAGGGTAACCTGTTCAAACTTGAAAAGGTCTTGACATGCACCAATTATTTTGATCATCTTGGCTTCGGCAATGACAGCGTGCTTGACACTGTATCAATAATAAAACCAAGGTAAAGCACTGACTGACTTGTTCTTAAAACAGACTTGTCATAATTGATAAGGAAGCTAAGACTTTCTTTCAAGTTTTTAGTTGTGGAAATATAGTGTAAAAATATCTCGGCATCCAGCTATCAGTATGTCATCTATAAAAGTGATTTTGCGAGTACCCTGGCAGTGCAGGATTGCCATTACACGTTTCAAGTTTTTTGTGAATACCCTTAGTTCAAGACTGTAGCCAAAATTGGTACAACTTTCCGTCCCATATAAAACGAAGAAAATCGTTTGTCTTTGGGAAATGTGGGAATGCTATAATATTTGCATCCTTGGGATCAATCGTTGCTAAATATTACCCAGGTTTGGTTAAGGTCATTCCATTGAAATTAAACCTACACTTAGATTTTTGTCAATCATTATATTTAAACTGCAAAAATGGAATAAAAAACGTTTGTGCCCATGTAAACTTTCGAGGTTGATTGGTACAAATACCCCCTCCAGGGCTATTTTTCTTGCTATTTTTCTATTGTTATTGCAAACTTGAAATTAAAACTATAGTTTCCTCATTTACCAATCAAGTTAACATCGAGGAGCATAAGGTAAACAAAGGAAGATAATGTAAAGAGTTCTTCTGGAACAGGAGAATAATTTTTCTGTGTCTTTCAGCAAAAACGTTCTTGATAAGGAGGCATTTTTGTGTGCTTTTGTTGTTGCTATTCTAGTCTGTTTTTAAATTTGCAACACTCAGATTTTCCCTATTTTTAGGTTCAACCCGTATTGTTAAAAAATTGATTGATTGAAGAAAATAAATTGTCGGGTACCCGTGCTTTTTTCGGAGAAACTCTAGGAAAACTGGAATAACATGTGCTTTTTTACCCCATTTCCGAGAGAAGACTGAAACGAGTTAAACAAAAAGCGCCATACGTTATGAAGTAAACTAGATTTTTGAATTATTTTTTTTGAAATGTCTTCAAGAGCTCAACACTCATTAGAATATGACGAAAATGTGTAGACATTTTAAAGTTTCTAGTATGCGCAGTAAAGATGCGCAATGCAAAACTGGTAAACTACCTTAAAAGGATATCCTCAATTTTGAAATGAATTTTGACTTCATACTCGTTCAAGGTTTAAGATTTATCACTGCCGATACAAACCAGTTTTCTTAGGTGTTAAAAGAATACTTGATATAAATTGGCCTGGGCAAGGTTCAACCAATTCAATAGCACCGTTTGTAACGAGTTTCTGAATTTCACCATTCATTATCATAACATGAGAGAATTTGGCAAAAGATTGCGCTGGACATATATCATTTTCAAATTCGAGGCAGTAACCCGAGACAGTTTCCAGTACCCATAGATCACTGGCGATTTTACGTCATATAACCGTATGCTTAGCTAGATCACCAGCATAAGCAGGGTTTGATATTTCATAATATACCTTATTTAAATCAGTTACTTTTCCCCCTGTCTTTACTTTGTTGATATTGAGGACTTGGAAGTTTGAGAGTTTTCTTTCCAGTAGCGACTGCGGTTCGGCTTCCATAATTAAAAAAAAGATTTGGAGACCCCTTGTAATAAGAGTGTCTGTCACGTTTATACCCAGATGATAAATGTGGTTGATTGGTTGAGCGCAACCATTTAGACAGCTTGTTAACTTAAACTAATAAAACAAACACTTGCCAATTGGCGTGTTCTGACCACATACAGAGCGGTAGTTGGAATTAATGACGTCTTTAATGTCTCCCTCCTTGCCATTGAAGTCTTGTAGCTGGCGGGGCACAGAAACGGCACGCTGTCGGCTAGTTTTGCGATAACGGCACCAATTTCAATCTTATCCTTACTTTTTTGAGCTGCAACGGCCTTTTCTAGTAAACCAAGGATTGGCTGAGTTGCTTTTACAATCCCCCTCTGTACCTCTTTTATGACTAGGTCTTTAGTTTTAGAAGCTCTTGGCAGTTCATGCCATAATTCCGGGTTCACTTAGGAACGCAGAGGCTGGGACAGTTTTCTAGTGTCCGTTACTTTGCTTCTAATTCTTTCATTTTAGATTCAATTACCTACTTAGAACCAGCCTTGTATGTTCGAGCGGCCATTTTTTTTAGCAATTTTCGGTCCTGCAACTTCACATTCAAAAACCGAAGGAAAAATAATTTCCTCGTGCTCTTCCGTGGGCGTACCAAGCTCCACTAGCACTATTTCTGTCGGATCGAACTCGATGTTGTCAGCAAGTGGTACAGAAGCTTCTTCTGTCCTCGCTCTTTAAAGATATTTTGCTCCGGAAAATCTTGTTTCCTCTTTCCCACGAATTCGTGGCTAAGAGCTTTCGTGTCTTCTGACGAGACGATTTCATTTAACCAAAGTTCTGCTTTAAGCTCATCAATTTCGACTTTGACTCTGTCACCCATATTCGCTTCGAGTAGTGACTCAGAGTTTTGATTCGTATTATTCCTGTCGAAGTACTCTCGTGGACTGTAATTTCATTCTTATCCAGGAGGTAAAATTGAGAAATACCGTTGACTCACTGACGCACAAAAGAAGAATGGTTCACTGGTCTGATCTTGGCCGGTTATATCTACAACTCATTTGCACGATAATGATGTGCTTTGAAGTGTGACTGCCGACATTAATATTACTTAAGAATGCAAACTTAGCCCATAATGCGAAGTACATCGAATTTAAAGAGAATATAAGGTATAGAGTGCACATTTGACCTATTCAAATCTACTAGTGTTGTCTGAGCTAATCGTGACGCGTTACAGATTCCTCTGTGCCGCACTGCAGCAGGTCAGCGCACATTCGGCTTTAGAGGAGCAACCCTCTACGTTAACATTTTTCTTTGCAAATGCGCCAACATCTTCAACTGTCCTGAGTAATTAACTTTTGTTTGTAAGTTATTGTCTGGCATTTTTTGGCAGTTTTGAAAAAAGACATTTCAGTAATGGACATCTGTTTATAACTAGCTTTTTTATTAGTGTCTAGCATTTATTAGCAGTTTTAAATAGTTCCATGATGAACGTATAAACTCCTCGAGGAGAACTGATTATAAAATACTATAAGTATAACTATCGCTTACTCGTAAATCAGTTGTTTTTCTTATTTATGTAACACGGTACTGAATAAGGAACTGAAAATGAACTAAATATTGAAACACTTGTAAGACTTTCGTCTCTTGGTTGAAAGACTCTATTTAACTTAGACTCCTGGCTCATGTTCAAAAAGTTAAAATTGACCCTTTCATCCCCAAGAGTGCCCGATGATGAATTAGTAAAATCTCATAAGTTATATCCAAAATATTTCAGTGTGTAGCTTGGGAGAATTTCGTTCATCTTCCATGTGATCAAACTTCATATTCTCAGCACTGATCAACGTATTTTCTATCCGTACTTTAAGGAGAATTTAGATGTTGACCAGTGCTGTAGTAGTAAAAAGTTTGAAACTTTGCTTTCAGAACCATGATCCGAAGCCCACGATGAAACCTAACGTGATTGATTTGACGAGCCCACCATCGACTCCGTGCGACGAGAGTTCTTCCCATGCAGCAGCACCTGCTTCTGTGGAGAGCAATTTAACCGATCTGCCTGCTCAGGGAGACCAGCAGAATGACGTAGACTTGGAAAAAAGTCTCTCTTCTCTCAAGCTTGATGAACATAACGTCCGGAAGAACCAGAGCCTGAACAAGTGAGTTGTAATTTAAATTAAAATGGAAAAGTTTAGAAATTATCACTAATCCAGAGTTGAAATCTTCAAGAAAATTTTACCAAAAAAGTTTCCGTGCCTTCAAGTACAGGGCTTTAAAGTCAGGCTAGAAAACTGGGTAGAATTTTTTTGCTTTTCGAATATGGACTGCCTTGGAACTAAAAAGAGTGAAATAGACACCCGCCTTTCATTTTTAAACGTGTGTACTTTAATGATGATTATTAGAGAGAATAAGAAATCTTGTAATATTTGTGATGTCTTATAATGCTTTAAGCCCGTTTATGGATTTTTTGCAAAGGAACTTTCATTGAATGAAGAAAGAAAATCGTCTTAATAAACGACCGAGCAGATGATTGTTAACCAATGAATACGGCACTCATAAAAAAGATCGAGAGACCCAATTTTCCGTGATAAATGTTTAGCTGATTGTTTGGTCCTTCAAAATTTAATCCAGGCCTAGAAAATGCTGAAAGCTAGCCAAAGTTCTCGGAAATAATGCAAAACGAAAGGTACAACAAAGGTTAAGGATTTTTTTTCAAGATCGTGCAATTTTTGTTGTCGTTGTTAAGAACAGCAGAAGGGTCCTGAGAATAGCGAAAAGTTCGATTCCATTGGAGAATTGGAATGCCACACTGCCGGTAGAAAAAAGCTTAGATCATTTGAGAAAATCGGGCAGACGAAAAGGTACAACACACTTACTGAAATTACGTTACACCAAAATGGATCCAACTCAAACGAACAACTAAACCGCAATTGTCGTTTTGTAATGTGTGTACTGATTTCTGAATATGCAAAAAACAGTTCAAAGATATTGTTTTTTCTTTGTTTGAACAGTTTACACTTGTTCTCTAACTTCGCTATTACACTAACTTGTCTCGAAATTTACTATATAAACACACTTACAACGAGATGAACTTCTTGTCTTTAACTCGACGATGTAATCTTCTTGTCCTAAACAACTAGCCAAATCACGGTGCCGTATACTGTATATGCAAGTCCTACCAGTTAGGTTTACTTTCGTTTTTCTTGTTCTTTGATTGTGTTTTGAAAAAGCAAAATTTGTTTCACACAAAGGACTAACAATCTCAATAGAGAAAACAAAACTTATAAAAAAGACGTGATAAATCTAACAAGTTTATTCATAAATTGTGGAACGAGTTCGCAGGATCAAAACCCCTTTTTCGCAGCGAAACTGGGTGCTTCAAAAATCTTGCAGTATCGTTTCGTAATAGAACATTTAACAGAGATCTGGTATTGACGCGAAGATAACAGAGTTGTGTAGCTGAAAATAATGTTCTCGAAATGTTTTCTTGTAAGGTTTGTTATGGTTGTAATGCCTTCCAAAGTAGCCACGCAAGTTACGTAAAAGAAATCGTGTAGAGCGGTTACAATGTAAACGCATCTTATGTTAACCCTTTCAGTCCTTGTTGTTAAGTCAGTGGTAAATTCTCCCATCTAGAGTGGTTAACCCTTTCAGTTCCAGTTGTATTGGTAAATTCTCCCATCTAGAGTGGTTAACCCTTTCAGTTCCAGTTGTATTGG